>CM076722.1:23310108-23367608 GCA_038501795.1 Pseudopleuronectes americanus
TCTCACTGATACAGTGTTTTAGGTTTTTGCATTTGCAGCTCAGTATCTTCCTTCCCTCACCTCCTCAAATTCAAAGGACTTTAAATTGTACCACAAGCAAATTGTTGCGTAGTGACAGATATCAAAAGGCAGAGGATCTGAGTCTCATTCCAACTCATTTTGGGTTGCCATAGTTTTTTTTTCCTTTCATTTTTTATCAAACCTGTGTCTGGTCTTTTCATGAGCCCAGAGAAATGTAAAGGTGATGAGAGGTCCTGTGTCTGATAGGACACAGGGCCAGTATGGTGATCACACAAAATTACATCAAGTTTTTCTCCCTCGTCTATGCTTGTCTTTTTTCTTTTTTTTTCATTTAATCAAAGTTCTTGCAGCCTGATGCTGCCCTCTCTCTGGGCCAGGTGTCAAATGGTTCCCATTGATGTCAATGCGGTGGTAATCACAAAGTCTATCCACAGATGCCTGTTCTTGTACCAACGTTTCACTGGGGCATCGCATTCTCCGCTCAACACCTTTGAGGCATGTGAGATTATTTCTGCAATCTGAAAGAGAGAATAACCTCTAGGAAGAAACTAAATCACAATATAAAGTAATTAAGCACATTATCAACGTGGAGGTTAATTAGCGAGACCCTGTACGCCAGCACCACTGGTAGCATTGCAAACAGACAAAATGCTTTCGTTTTTTTGTCTCTTTTTTTTGACCACATTCTCACACATGCAAACACACACACACACACACACACACACACACACACATACACACATACACACATACACACACACAGACTGCAGGCGGTTGATTGTCACTGTTTGGGGCTCTGAAATTGATTAAACAACTTCCAATCCAGTTTAATTAATGGAAACTATCTGTAGTTCAAAGCTATTTAGCTGAATGTTGTGCCTTAGCGCTGCCCTCCTAGTTCATTTGCTTATACAATCGCAGAAATTAATTGAATTGTAGAATTACTGTATGGAATAACCTTAAAAAATCTTTGATGTTAAAGCCCATATTAAAAGCCATTCCACGTATAAACACACACAACCTGAGAGTTGATATACTGTTAACCAGTGTTTATCCATTAACATGAAAGAGCTGTGCCAAGCTGTAATATCGCAATACAGGGATGACAACATGCCCAGCCTCTATATCTCTGAAGTGCAGCTGAGTCCGAAATGGCACATTGACAACAACATACATAGTTGCTGCATAGAAACAAAAGGCAAGGCATTCCTAATTATTGACAAGCAACATATATTTACTTTTCCTCGTTTCAAAATGATAAGTCCTTCAAGCTCCGCTCAGTGTCTGCAGTGTGAAGATGTCCCTATCAAAAACTACAGGCGTACCTGTTTGTTCAGGGAGGCTTGGCAAGAAAATGCCCTCCTTCTCTTCTAGCAGCGCCGGGCGAAGCCATTAACAAACTTAACTTCTTATTTATTTTTTCTATTCCACACATCATATTTCTGACTGCTCCTTTTGTGCTTCATATCTCATTACACTGCACATGTTTGAGGCCTGTGACTTTAAAGGTAGATCTTTTTATCCTGGTTTTGCCATTGTAAAACAGTGACTCCTAGTCAAGGCTAATTCTGGAAAACTCAAGTAATCAAATGGAAATTTTAAACAGTCATTTGCTTTAAGATTGGATTTGAAAAGATATTTCCACAACTTTGTGCAAATAAGGAAGAAAAGAATCAGAATAGGCTTTATTGGCAAAGTGCACACATACAAGGAATTGGAATCTAGGTGTATTAACAGATACTTTGACACACAGCTAAGGCCAAGGACAATGAAAACTGAACAGTCAGATATAAACTGCTGTGGTAAGTGAATTGCTGTGAACAAAGGGTTTGAGGGTTAGGAGCTTAATCATATTGAACTGTTGAAATAGAACAGATAAAAAGCAATGGACACACGGTTTAAGTATTTATCCTAAAGTGATAAAAAAAAAGCACTTCAAATCATTTTCAAACGTAGTGAGCATATTTTGCTTGGTATAATGCATAAATGTTTAAAATGCCCAGACCTTTCACCTAATGGTGGATCACGAATGTAAACATGACCAAGCAATAACAAGGACAATTGTACAAGCACACAGAATCGATAATATAGTATTAAATCAATCTGGTTTGTAATTCATTTCCAAAAGCACATATTTGAAAGAAGCCAGGTGGTTGTCTAATGGGTCTGATATCATGCACCATGAACCAGTTTTTAAACTGAATTATGAAAAAATCTTTTCTGTCTTTTTCACAGCTTGTATCATCAATATAAATCATAACATTAAAATGCAGAACAGATAAATCGGCTACAACTCCCTTTTCATTTAGTCCTGCATGTTCACAGTTATACAAATATGTACACATAAAAATACACCAAGTAAAAAAGATGATTAAAAAACATGTAAAATATCACAAATTATTGGAAAGAAAGGCAGCGTGGCAGAAAATGGTTTAGAATAAGATACTGTATGTAATTATATGTCCAACAATAACATGTCAAACAGCTGCTCGCCTGCCGTAAAACTTAAAAAGTCGTATCAGACAGCTTTCTTCAGCCCCTCCTTCTCCCTCCTTCTCCTTTCTCTCCGCCCTGCCGCCCCCTCCCCCTCTTCTTTTTTCTTAAATGGCATGAAGGTTGAGATGGCTTGAGTCCAAGATCATCGCGCCTGAGACCACACAGATGGGGAGAGATAAAAGTTCTCTGTGAGGCGCTCACAGTGCTGCCATTTTCCACACAAGCGGAGGAGGAGTGGGGCGAGGGGAGGGTGGGTAGGGGGTGCGGCGAGCCACCTGCGGCTGTGACATCACGGCCTTATCACATAACATGTATCACCTGCAGCTCCACGTCAAGCCTAAAGAGACAGATTTCATCTGTCATCTCTGAGAGGATCTCAATATAATTTACTCTGCTGATCTGACATCCAGAGGAGCGCAGTTGCCAAAGCTAATCTTACAGATGAGGACTCTCCTTTTTCTGCCCAGTCATGTCCTTCTGTGCCTCTGCAAAGGGGGGAGAGGGGTTGGCATATCAGATTCAGCTGTTATTTGAAAGCAACATCTCGAGTTAAGTGGCCCTTGTGGTTTATTTTCTCTGTAAACTTGAAGTAATGCACAAGTCCCGATGTGCTGAAGCAAAACTACCAAATATTCTGTGAGTAAGCACAGCTACATACAAGGTATTTGTGAAATATGAGCATGTATAAATACAGACTTTTCCTAAATGTGCTCCCAGTGTGCAGGACTACAATGGAATAACTTTGAAGCTAAGTATGCAAAAAAGAGATTATCATACATAAAAGCCAGAAGCAAAGAACATAAGTGGTATCAAAAAGCATATCCTAATTAGAAAGACTAATCAACTTTAATGTCTTCATATTTAAGGGAAACGAAAAGGATAATTAGTCTTGGGGTTCAGTCTCCTTTCCTCTGCAGTCATGCTACTAACAAGAGTTGATGCTGTCTAGAATGGCCACCCACATATAACAGCTAATTGCAGGTCTTCGCCCTCAAGCCCCCTTCTAGTCATAGAGACAACAGGGAAATTGGCCATTTCAGCTGTGCTGGGTGTCATTAATAATTAATGGCACTTTCAAGAGTCAGACTGTCCCTAAAAACCTAAGCAAGAGGTACTTTGGGAGCTACGCTATGTGTCATTCGCTCTGTTAGCAAAAATAACCTTTTCACTTTGCAGCAGAGAACTTTTTCCTCTCTTATGAACACTGTTTTTATTTTATGAGATGCTCTGTGGCAGGAGATAACTGCTGTCCTGAGTGTGTCACATTCTCAAAATCCCAATTAACTATTAAGCATTTACTAAAATATATGTTCATATGAAAGGCTGGTCATTTTCTTTAATTCAATTAATATCAGTTACAGGATACTCAACATGCAGTCATTCAAATTAACTCAGCATATTTTAAAAACAGTATGCCATTAGCCTCTATAAAGAATAATGTGTATGATAAATGATACCTCATGTTCTGGCTCCAGGAAACCACAGGCTCTTTAACAGCCTAAAAAACACTTCTGTTTTTTGTTGAATCCTTTCATTGCTTGCTTGTACATTATATTATTGTTTTTGAAAACTGACAGCATGTTTCAGTCTCCTGCAGACAAGACAAGAAAATACACATTACCTGAGAGTACATAGTCCGAGAGTCAGCTGTCAAATAGACTTGCATTCGGTTCTAATAAGTAAATAAAGAAATTAGGTAGAAAATATAATATCATTTTACAGATACAGTGAAGTCTGTGGGAACAGTAAGGTCCAAGTCAACAACACAAAGCAGCCACAATGTTTTACTTTGCATCGTTCTGCTGTTACTGTACAACCCTGCAGCTCTTTGGCTGCATATTCAAGAGTCTTCTGACCATGTGATAGCCAGTCAGTATACATTTCACGTTACTAATTGTTGTATGTGGTTGCTCAAGTGACTGATAAAATAATTAGCTAATTGTTCATATGTTCAAAATAGTGAGGAAGAACATGTCTAATAAAGTCAAAAATAAACCTGCAGCAGTGTATTTTGGCACATTTGGTCACTCTCCTCTGGAAGTCATCCACAGCACTGTTCAAGGGTAACCAACCACTGTCTTATAACTTTATTATGTTTTTTAATCGGTTTATAAATATTTATGAATCGCCAAAGCCACCCTGACACGCAGCGGAGATTGAAGCCGGAGCGGCGTCGGCGCATTCCGAGGCAGCCATGGGTTGAGAGGAGCAGGAGATAGCGTGGACAGGAGATTTGTGACAGAGCAGAGCATGAAACCCATCAGTTGATGAGTGGAAATCCCTACTTTCTAATTAATAGAGGTACACAGGCCAGGGGGATAAGGAGGATCAGGGAAATGAAATCAGCAAGAAGATACCATCACTCATTTCTGAGGTCCATTGTCACACTTGAGAATCTGCTGTAATGAATCACTCAAGCATTCTGCAGATACATTTGAATGGTGGGGAAAATTCATTGTCCGGCGGAGAGCATTCGATAAGGATCTTTTCTCTTGCCTCTCCCTCTTCTTCAGCCTCTTCTCTGCCTCTTTTGTCAGAGCGCCCTCTGATCAAAAAGCGAAATCAGGGCTCAAGCAACAGGTGTGCCATCTGAAAGGCGGCTGCAATCTGCAAGTGAACTGGAAAGCTATCTCGGATTAAAAAAAAAGAAAAAAGGAGAAGACTGATTCAAGAAGTTTCAAGGGATTTGATTCTTGGGGTCAGATGAAAAAGTCATGAAGGGGTAAAATACTGAAGAAGGTCCACGATCCATAAAGCGTGTGGTAGAACAGCTGCAGAACAGGACGCGGAATGATTCATACTGGGCGATGCTACTTTGCTCGACTTGAAATTAAAGTGAAAGAGCAAAACCTAGAAGTTTTCCATTCTGTTTTCCCTAATTGGAAACATCACTGCTGGATGTGTTAGGTATGATTTTCTTATGACGTCCATGGCGTAACATGTTTTAGTTACTGTCTACTGAGAAGATAAATTCAACAGACACACACAAAGGGCTCATAACTCTAATTAGCCAGATGCTAGAAAAATAGCATGTAAGGACAAGGGCAGTCGCCATGCTACTCTTCATGCTACATTGTTATGACTAACACTAGAAAGATAAATCTGTAAATCCAACTCATATCGTATGATGGATTCGTCTGCAGCTATGCCATTAACCTTTGACCCTTTTTTGTTCCTTACCAGAGGTGTCCTGGAAAAGAGGGTTTTAAACCTCTCGACCTGTTGGTAATCAACTACAACATTATAACAGTTTAATCTGCCCCTCTTTGAGGAATAAGAGAAATGCAAGCATAAGCCCAGCACATATTAGCTGCAGCTCACAGAAGCTGGCAGCCTGAACACAGCTCCTCGACATCCTGGAATGCAGAGCTGTGATGGTGAAATCTGACGACAACATGAAATGAGAAACAAAATGCAGCATATATCTTTCCATATCATACATCCTCAGAGGGGATTTAGCAGCACTGCCGTTAGACGTTATTATTCTTGTTTGCAAAATGCACCATGAGCACATTTCAAAAAAACATAAGTAAGTAAATATACAGGAGCTCCTGTCTTCTCTCTTTAGCCTTTGTCTTTGTTGCTTTTCCAAAGATAATTTAAGTTTTCTGTTTCTAAGTAGTTCAATCCAACCCAGGGGAGCTATACCCCTGTGAAACAAGATTTTATTTAAGACTTCTTTTTCCATTGTTTTTTTTTCTTTTTTTTTAACTTTAACTCTTATATCCCAATGCAATTATTTAATATACACCCACTCATAGTCTGCATATGAGATACGAATATAATTGTATGTTACTTTTTAATTACAGGAAAAATCTAACTTGTAAGATGATGGGCTGGAAGGTGCCATTGCATTGTTATTTTTTTTCATCCTCGTTTTCTGATTATGTGAGCCGGGCTCCTTTGCTAAGCGATGATAAGCAGAATTTCCATGTTCTCTGCATAATTAATCCATCTTTGCCTCTCTTCATGCCAACTCTGCCGTTATCGCCCGCACATGCCTGAATTGCAAAAGAATCCTCTCTTCAATTGGAACTTATTGATATTCTACTGGAAATCCTCAAATTTAAGCCACAGATTGTTAAATGGATTAATTTCGCGGCAATCGCAAGCATCTAACGCAGGAAGACAGGCAGAGCAAATTGAAAGTGTCTCCTGTTTGTGGAGTTTTTAGTCCCAAATGATAGGGTTTATTGGCATGTTTTTTCTCCATAGTCAAAAATTACCATTTATTTGCATGCCATAAAATACTTTTATATGGTTGAAAATTCTGAGGAATTTCTTTGAATGCCTGTCGTTGGCTTCACGATAACAACTTCAGCTTCCCACATCTGGACGCTTTTGATACTGGGTGAAAGGAATGTCTGAATATTTAATATTTTATCTGTTTTCATCGATGGTTTCACCATTAAGAATGGCTCTGCTGTTTGCATGGAGCCTGGCAGATGTAGATTTATTTTCCGAGCTGTCTACGGCCTGCCTTTCTGTGAATATATTGATGCATTTTTCCATTTTGCTGTGCACTGATGCCTCTGCATATGTAATAAACCAGCAGACACACTTATAAAATACATCAAGAGACCGCATTATAATGCTGCGTTCAGATGTGGGTCCCCAGTTACTCATGCACGTATAGGAAAGGGGAGGAAAAAATCAGCTACACGTATCAAATATAATTTACTTGACCTCATAAAAATGAATAATATTAAATCATAAGATGTCAAAACACATAAGGTGCTCATGTATAAAGCAGAGAATATGTTATTTGGACACTTGGCATACAAACCTCTCACTAACATACAAACAGTGATATAATGGATACGACCACTACAGTAAGATACACTGTCACTTACAATACAGTCAACTACTCTGTGAGCTTTAAAGTCAGATGCATCAAATTCTGAATATCAATGAAATAAATACCATAACTCAAAAATATCAATATGAATTTTTTGCAATGTAGTTTATACTTGGCTGAAAATTTAGATGAGAAAAATCCTGCTTATTTAGAAGCCAAAGAGAAGCCAAAGTATTCTTCCTCCTGGCTGCTGAAGCTGTTTGATCAAAAAGGAGAAAAACATGAACCAAGTAACTGACTTAAATAATTTCAGCGTTTATTTGATAAATTAGGTTAAGATATCAACAATTTTGAATAGTTGATTGATTTCAATGTTTGTTTTAGGTATAGTAACATGACGTAAATTGCAATATTCCTTACTTGCATATATTAACTATATAGTAAAGAATAGTAAGTACTATTGATCAAGGGTTTGTTAATTGTGTTGTGGATGACAAAACTGAGTGGGTTTCTTGCCCTCTTTTTATTTTTATTTTTTTTAAACAATAAAATATGATATATATGCATGGTACAGTTAAAAACAAAAATAATTCATCATATTATATAGGGATAATTACATGGTAAAATTACATAATTACACATGTTTAGTTTTTCCTCACCCTTATCAGA
Source organism: Pseudopleuronectes americanus (assembly GCA_038501795.1). Lineage (NCBI taxonomy): Eukaryota > Metazoa > Chordata > Actinopteri > Pleuronectiformes > Pleuronectidae > Pseudopleuronectes > Pseudopleuronectes americanus. The sequence continues at coordinate 23,318,093 of CM076722.1, forward strand.
GGTTAAGGACAGATTGTTCTATGAGGCAAATTGTTATTTGTGAACAGAGGTTACACAAATAGAATTTGATTGGTTGATTAATTGAAAAATAATTGATTTAAAGTATTATATCTGATCTGCAAACAGATCAAATCAGTTCACCTCCACAGGGTCAAATATGAAAAACAGAGAAAGTGACAGCTCTATTTCTGTTTTAATTTATTCAAAGGTCATTAGTGGGTCATTTTTGAGAAATGTCCTTCATACATACACTCATTCATTCATCCGTTCAATTTGCAGACTGTGCATCTTCACCTCCCACTGTCAGATAAACCCCACCCCACCCCTTTCTAATGCAACACCATTATTTTAAGAAACGAACCCTTTGCTTCAAGATATTTATTCAGTTAATCCTTGAAAGACTTGCTGGTTATTCTCTTGAGGTGCCATAATCTCAGTTTTTGACCACATAAAAAGACAGTAAGATTAGCAGTCTAAGACTATACTGCCCCGTGGTTCTCTCCTCCTTCTCTTTAACAAAAAGCCTTTTTTAAACACTCCCAATGGGAGGAGCATAGTTTGTTTTTCCCACCCTCTTTTACTATGCGCATCACTTCCCCTAGACTTTAACATTTTGGTGTAATCTGGTGTAATGTCCTGGGGTTGTGTGGCATTTACTTCTTTTATTTATTCAAGGTCTGATCATTTTTTCTGTTGATGTGCATTTTTTTCCTGCTTTATTTCACTGCACATTTTATATCTTCCTGGTAAACCAAAGGGACGTGTGGTGGAAGGAGATGGGAGATGATGAGGAGGGGGGTACTGCATGGTGGCGCGGAGAGCGAAGCCTCCCTTGGAAAGAGCTGGCGCTGAGGCCTCCAGGGCCGCGGGTGGTTTTGGCAGCTCGGCCAGCGGAGTGGGCACTCTCTCAGACATCTGTTTGCTCACTGCTGCTGGAGCTACTGGCTGGAAGGATAGACGGGGACGGGGACGGGGGTGCTGGAGAGCTGGAGCGTTCAGCCACAACCTGCATCTTACCCAGGACAGACAACAACAACCCGACATCATAGCTATTAAAAGACGTGAATCATATTAATATGGAATTAGGTCATTTAAAGGATGATTTCAATTGTGGGGTAAAGCCGAATTTTTCAGGTTATGGATGTCAGCTATTGGGCGGCAGTGCTGTGGGGCATTCAAGGACACACACTTGAATACAAATATAAAATCTGATCAGATTGTTACTGAACAACTTTTTTGTTTTGGCTCCTTGAGGTCTCTCTGTCTCTTTCTTATACAATATATCCATATATCAAGGACCTGACTGTATATGCCACCCCTGCACCATTCACCCACCCACCCCACACACACACACACACACACACCCATCCACCCACACAAATACACACACACACACACACACACACACACACACACACACACACACACACACACACACACACACACACACACACACACACACACACACACACACACACACACACACACTCACTTCACATCCTCTGGAGACAAACCAATCCCCAACAGCCAGAGGGTGACACCACAGCAGGCAAACTCATAACACTGATGTCCAAGTTGAGCTGCTGAGGCTGCTCTTTACGGATGGAGTTCCAGTCCAAACGATGGCTGTCTCTCCCAGCGCCACTGGACATGTGTGATCCCTTAAAGAAATCAACCCAGTAATTTGTCAAGCCAGACACCCTGTGATATTACTCAGTCAGCAGAGCAGCTCACTTACACAGTGCGAGAGGACAGCTGCAGCTGGTTTTGTGGCAATAATTCAATTTGGGATATTCATAAATTTAACACAACACTGGGACTCAATACTGTTTTATTTTTCAGTACTTTGAACACCTGGTCAGGTAATTGCAGGAGTAGATCATCAGCGATGGATTATTGTTGTGTTGTAACTTTGTTACGATGCAATCATGCGCGTTTAAGGACTGTAGGAGTGTTAGAGGTCAGAAAAGTTGGAGAACAATGTTTTGTTTGTTGTTTTGGGTGAAGGGGAGAGTAAAACATTTTACGAGAGGGACTTCTCATCTTTTCTCTATCCCAAAGTTAAATTGTATTTAGTTCCTCCTTTATGAGATTCATTGGAATTTAATAGTTCATTAAACCATTAAAAATGTCCATCCGAGATATTCATTTTACACACTCAGGCGGTCATAAAATGTGTTTTGCCTTATTTGGACACCTGTTTTTTCCCCCATGCATCAAAATCCAACAGTTGCTAATACACAGCACAAACAGTGCACACACACACACACACACACACACACACACATATATATATACATATATGTGTGTATATATATATGTGTATATATATATAATATAGGCAGCTCCTTAAGCAGCTCTGGGTTTAACGATTTCTGAACTTTATGTGCATAGAGTGTGTTGGATTTCACTGACCTTCACTTTATCCTGCATCAGAAAGCAGTTATTTAATAAAGTCGATTGTGCGACACAGTATTAAGTGGCAAACATTAATAATACAAAATAATATTTTGTTAGATTTCTCATATATTTTTGTAACTGCAAATTTGTTATTAGATTTAACAATCCACAAGTTAAGGTTTAAGTTACAGAAAGATACATCTTAATTACTTTATTTTTTTTATTATCAATGACAAGTATTTCCGATTCATCTGCATGAATTTCAGGCACTGAAAGGAGGCGTCTACATGTTTGGGAATAGGTCCAAACAAAGGTTTTTCTAGGTGACACATGAGGTTCCCCCTTTTCTCCCCAAAAATATTTTATACATTCTTTTAACAAATAATATATAACGTTTTCAAAAAGGGTTATTATGAAAGTTTAGCAAAAATGACACCATACCACTAAACTCAGGGTTAAGCAACATTCCGTCTGACACTAATAAAGAACAATGATAAAACTCAAAAGTAAAGAAAAGGTTAAGTGTGCACATCACCCTTTTCTTGACTATAAAAAAAAAGCAGTCATTGCTTGTGATGGTGCTGTCCATTAATAGTCACATCAGTAGTTCAGAACGTTATCTGTTATTTAATTTCATTAAATGACACTATCAGGGCCTATTTTGACTGAGACAGACAGGTCGTTCACCTGCTGACATGGCATCAGGGAGAGGACTACTGGGCATACCAACGAGCTGCAGAGAAACTTCTTCGCCTCAAACATATTTTTCCTGAGGACAGGAGCTGACGGAGCCTCCGGACAGCCCACCTCCACTGCCCTGACACTGAATGGCATTCCCCAAATGTGACTTGGCAGTTCTAATCAAATGATTTAGCACATTAAATCAACCTTTCCCCCTTTAATCAGATTATGTGTGTGCACTGCGCAGCATCACCACAGCATACAGTATACCTTAACCTATTAATATGACCAACCTTGTGTCAGTGATTTCCCTTGCGATGGGAACAGTATCATGTTAATTATCACAACCATCTGGTCCTAGCTGTGAAAAAAACCTCTCTCTTCCTCGCACAGATTTGTACCTGTCAATCAAAGCTGGCTTCAAACAAGCCACTGGGGCTCGGGAACGGCAGAGAAGAACCATGCTCCAGTCTCAGAGGATTTAGGAGTGGCGTTAAATTAATCTTCAGCTTGCAATTTGGCTCTCCTCTCCCACTATGTTGTTGCTCTTAATTTTGGTTCTGGGTTCCTAATATGGCCAGTAAATTATATTTATATGTATGTTTAGCTCAGTAATTTTAGAGAGTTTGGGATTGCTTCATTATTAAACAATTAAAAGGCTTCAATGTTATTTTACTTTGCTTTGTTTTGAACTTGTATAACAGAAACAGACACACAAAGACACACACAGACACACAGACACACACATGTAAATATGCAAAGTTCATTTCATTCTGATATGTGTAAGAGTTTTTCTTTGTTTTGAGTAGGTCATCATGCTCTCATTTCTTAAAAGGGTGTGTGTGCTCAGTGTGACAGGCCTGAGATAATGAAATGATTCACTGTTTACGACTATCGCTATCTCATGACATCACCATGTCTGGATCATGACCAAAGCGGAGTGCGAGGAAGAGAGGAAAATAATAATAGAAAGAAAAAAACTAACTTTAGCCACCAGAGGATGGGAGGAAGCGCGGGAAGAGACAAAGTGAGGAGGCTTGCAAGACAGATGCTCCCCTCAAGGTGAACCACCGCTGACCCGTCTGCCACATAAATATTCTGTAGTTTCAGACTCCATTCCAAAGTTGTGGAATTGGGTTACAAGATAATTTCACAGGCCACTTGCTTGTCTTCCTTGGCAGTCCAACTGGCTAATTGAGAGCAGTGATTTCCAGTTTGGGCAACTATTCAGAACATGGCAGTCAAAATCTGAATGATTTGAAGGCTCTCTCTCTCTGTCTCTCTCTCTCTCTCCCCCTTCCCCCCTCTCTTTTTAATAATCTGAATATTTTTTCTTGTCCATAGGCAAACTAATTGTAGCCAAGAGAAGCCACTGACAGTCTGATTGACAGTTTATTAAATATTGATAAATAAACAGAGCGGAAAAAAGAGCAGTTTCTCTTACTGGAGATACAGTGTGAGCCAATTTGAATATATTTTACACTAAAGGGTTGAACACATTTTCAAGTAGGCTCAGATAATTTACACCAGGCTCTTATACACTGTGTAATAGCTTTGAATAGATTCTATGTTTAAAATAAAACATTATAATTATTTCTGCTTTTTAGTCAAGAGGTCAAGTGATTTTCAGTTATGGCATCTCAATTCACATCACATCTCAGGGTGCATCATGGGAGAATGAGCAGCCAACAAGCAGCGGGTGTACTGTATTTGACCAATATGGGATTATTATAATTTTTTATACCAATTCTTTTGGTGACATGTATAGGATCATATAAATATTAATTTACCCAGGGCTCTCTTCTTTTTTGCATTAAACATTAAAATAACACGTGATCATTTTAAAGCAGGTTCTAATGGCAACAGGGTCATTCCGAAACATTTATGAAAAAATACAGGTTCTCTAAAATAAAAGGGACAAATGGTAATAGATGATTTTTATTTGGTTTTATCCTGGTGATCAGTGTGTCCATCTCTTTCCATATTTACCCAAAAAACAACAAAGCAAACATGTGGGTGCTAATTAAGGGCGACGCTAATTAATAATAAGTGGACGACAAAGTAATTGTGGATCAAGTGAAGTTCACCAAGCCGCGGCTACGGTACCCGGGGAGGAACAAACCTTATCTTCAAACAAAAGCGCGAAACGCTTTCACCTCCCCAGCCAGTCCGTGCGGATCCGTGCGTCGAAGTGCAGCCTCATCACGCGGGGACACGGTGCACCGAGAAAGAAAGAGCGAGAGAGAGGGAGAGAGAGAGAGAGAGAGAGAGAGAGAGAGAGAGAGAGAGAGAGAGAGAGAGAGAGAGAGAGAGAGAGAGAGAGAGAGAGAGAGAGAGAGAGAGGGGGGTGTGTGTGAGAGGTAGAGAGAGATAGAGCGAGAGAGAGAGAGAGAGGGGTGAGAAAGAGAGAGAGAGAGCCGGAGCCAGAGAGACGAGAAAGATAAAGGAAAGACAGACGGAACGATAGACTTGTGCGTAAAAAGTACTGGTGCCCCCTTCTTCTTCCTCTTCTTCTCCTTCTTCCTCTTTATCTTCTTCCTCCTGTTCTTCCTTTTCCTTACTCAATTTCCATCAGAGACCAAAAACAAAGCCCCAAACCGGCTGCTTGGATGAACCAAAACCTATCGATCTTTCAGTGCTACACCTGGATTCAGTGAGCAGTCGCACAGCAGGCATGTCCCGAAGGAAGCAGAGCAACCCCAGGCAGATCAAACGTAAGTTACTTTTTCTTTTAGTGGTGTCTCCCGCGATACGCAGCGTTTCCAAGCCTATTGGAGTTTGCGCAATATCGTAAGGATAGTGACCACACTGGTGGAGCCGATTGAGCCGCGCTCAACTACCGCCACTCATGTGCTGCCTGTGACGGTCCGTACGCTCCAGTCTCCCTCCGCAGATCTCCTCTGTGCTCTGAGTGTGTGTGTGTTTGTATCTGTGTGTGTGTGTGTGTGTGTGTGTGTGTGTGTGTGTGTGTGTGTGTGTGTTGACGAGGTGATGTATGCAGTCCAAATCCCACGGTGCTGCTGGCTGAAAAGTTTCCCCTCTGCTGCCAAGTTGTAACTCAAAATATGACAAAGTTATTTGTTTATTTGGTCGGACTCTATTGTTGTTTAAACGCAAAACGGTGAATCAGTGCGTCACTTAGTGTAGAGACTCGTGATTCTAAATTACAGGCCAGTGTAATAAAGAGCGAAGCTGCACGAGCAGGCCGGTGTGTTTCTGAATTCTATTGATTTATATTAAATGTTTTTAATTGTGGGATTCAGACACACGTGTTCTCTCTCTCTCTCTCTCGCTCTCTCTCTCACACACACACACCAACTCCTTCAACTCCTGCCCCCCCCACACACACTCACACACTGGATGGCAGGTGTGTGTACATACACACTTTCTCCAAACTTTACCATATAGCCTAGAAAAAGCAGATGATGCATATTGATTTATATTTGTGCCTCATGCTACTGCAGGAAATATAGAGCAGATGTGTTTTAATATTAATTTTGATTTAAAATCTTATTGAACTGTTCTGTGGGAGGAGTTCATCTTTCCTCTCAGCAACACAGCTGCTTCTCAAAATATAGATGGAAACTCAGACGTCTCTCCCCAGAAATGTATAATGCATTATTTGTTTTTAATGCAGAGTTATTTTTTTAAAGAGGTGTAACCTCTTGGCCTGCATTCATTCAAAAGTGTGTCATATCCACATTGATGAATAGATTTTTTAAATCAAATGCTTTGCACAACTTTTAATTATGCAAATGATTTTAAAGAGCCTTTAGCACATCAATAAATATGCGGAGATTTGCACATACACATCCACACCCACGCACGTTCACATTTCAAATTCCATGTGCGTGTGTTCAGTTTGTCTACAGTGCTGCTGCTGATGGGAGGCTGAACGCAGACTGTGGCTGGTTTGGGTCGAAATATCAAAAATCCCACTACTTGCAGCAATGTATAGGATGTCAGTGTCATAATGTTTATATGGGCTTCAAGTTTTTATTGACAATACAGAACCAGGGCAACATGGTGTGTGTGTGTCTGTGTGCGTGCGTCCACTTGTGTGTGTGTGAGCTCACGCGCATGAATTGTTTTTCCTTACTCCTGTTGAGGGTTAAGAACAGAGGACATCGCACCTTGTTAAAGCCCTATGAGACAAATTTGGATTTGTGATTATTGGCTAGACAAATAACATTTGATTGATTGTAGATGTGTTGGTAAACAGGAGCTTGTGTTACACAGTTTGAGCGACTTTGGGTCACCTTGTTAAATTCTACACAATAACGTAATTGTTCACCCTCAGATGATTCGTTTTTAAGGTGATGTTATTTGTGATCAGGATTTTGCTTATTTAAATATACATATTAAATTGTGATTAATTAGTATTTTCAACGCATAATATTTTATAAATGTGAAATTTGATGAAACAATATTTGATAATTATTTTGAAAACAACCCGTTTTAATTCTCACAATTAGAACATCTGAGTTTGAGTTGTTTGTAATGAATAATTATGATTTTTCTACTCATTTATTACAGTTTAGTGGAACTCGGCACAGTATAGTCTCCTTAAAGATCTTATTATTTCAACTATCGTTGAGTTTATATTTGGGTGTTGCTGTCATCTGCCGAAAAACCCGCAACCACAAAGAGGCATGGCACCGCGTGACGTGACAGGCCCACTCATCTTTTTGAACCAATCCCATTCTAGCATCCACATTTTGTTGTTGAGCAAAGGAAGTTGCACGTTTGTGTTACGCTTTTGTCACCGTGACCCGGCCTTGTGCAAATTAGTATGTCATGTGTAAGATCTTGTTAATATGGAGCCGGTTTGCAGCCGCACTGTATAATCAAGCTCTAGTTGGAAACAGAAAGGTCACAGGGAGCCGAGATCCTCTCTCCTACTCTCTTACTCTGGGAAAAAAGGCAGAGGAGGCAGTGCACAGAAAGTCAGCACAGACAGTCATTCTAAAGGACAAAAAGGTTGTTGGGCGCAGCCCCCCTCCTCTGCCCCCACCCGCTCCCCTGCATACATTGGACCGTTATCTAAAATTGTGATTTATGCAGTATTTTAATATTTTGCTTATTCTTTCCCCTTGGGTGCTCTCTGAGTGGTGATAAAAAGGCAATGCTGAAAGAGCACCATTAATTTGCTCCGATGACTGGGGAGATAAGGCCAGATAATGGGAAAGATAAGCAGGGAAGATATACCATCAGAAACCCGATTATTACCATTAAAATTCCAGCCCAGCAATCTGCAGCTGGCTGATAATTCCTTCTCCGTTTCCACCACTTTGGATGATAAGGCAAAAAATAGTCACTCAGTGCTCCTTGATTAGGCTGCCTGGATATCCCGATAATACAGTGATAAATTATGTATTTTCCCCCTTGTTTTTTTTCTCTGAAACGTTACATCTGATTTTTTTTATTTATAAATATATATTCCCTGCCCCCCTTCCTTTATCCCCCTCCCCGGGTTGCTTTTCTAAGAAAGCGAAAAACCCCTATACACTTTTATTGTAATAAGAGTTTGATAGATGGAGGAGATAGCGGTGGAGGTGTTTTGTGTGGGAGCACATATCAATGTTATCAGCTCATCTCCCAGGGCCAGCTGCTAGCTGCTGTTGTTTTTAGCCTTATCACCTTGTGCCAATATGCCAATAAATTGCCCAGATTGTTAGCTGTTCAGAGGCGGGTCAGTAGAATTTGACAGGAATGATGAAAATATCGCTGATGCTCTGCGGATTGCGATTAGCTGCTGTAATATGATGTGTGAATTCCACCAAGCGCTCCCTCTATCCTCTCCTCTCCTCTCCCTTCCGCCCTCCCTCCCTCCCATGTCTCCTCTGCAACCCCCCCAACCCCCCCTCCGCCTCACCCCGGCTGCTGGTGGTGTCCATACCTCTATTCGTGCTGAGAGCAGAACATTTTGATGCTTAATAGGAAGGAAAGATATGAACAGGCTGAATTGAAACCAGCCCCCTCAGAGTAATTTTTCTGTAAAATTGCCCCCCAAAGTTTCACAGCGTAAAGAGGAATCTGGATGATGTAGGGAGCGTGCCTCTGCCAGTGTTTATGGGAACATACCGAAGCGGCCCTCTGAGGCCATGCGCGGACATCTAATGTCAAATGTGCTTATTAAACTGACTTAGTGCTCTCCACCTTACTGTTGTCTTCACCATATGGACCGTCTGAGAATTCATGGTGCCTCCTTTGACTTTTGTCCTCGACACCGTCCAACCGGAACCAAGCACCATGCTGTTGTTATTATGCTGCTCTTTTACTGTAAGTTTGTGCAGCACACAAGCGGCAAGTGCACAACTCCCCAGAGCTTACCACTATGTCACACTGTCAAAATGCCTAATCTACTCATGTGATAGTGATCTCACATCTGTAAAGCTTCTCCGATGCATTGTACAGTAATGCCTTTTTTTCTTATTTGTCTATCTTTTATGTTTACCCAGAATACCTTGTGGGGCAAGTGACGTGGTAAACGTTGCCGTTTCTCATCTCATATCTCATTTCCTTAGATGCATTGTGTTACTGATACACGTCGTATTCTGGCCTTTGCGGTACATGATCCTGGGGAAAAACATTCTTTATGCAACTGTCTGGTTGTAATTGTTTACTGCTAAAGAATGCGCCGACCTTTAAGGTAACTCAAATCAAATGTATTTTGCATACAACCCTTGGATTATTATAATAAGGTGCCTGCTCTTCTGAACTCGTCAGTTTGTAACTGAACTGCAGCCAAACACGATTCTTAGGTGGATCTGAACGTCTGCCTTTTATCCATCTCCGCTCTGCAGTTAATCTTTCCAGCTCCTTAGCATAAGGCCACTTTATGTAACGTCAGAACACTGTTTATCATATCAGGTGACATTTCTATCTTTGAGGGGCATTTATCAGAGGCAGATTACAGTCGTAAGGGATAAGGGGAGTGTTTACTGAATTGACTGCCAAAATCCTCTATCTGAATTTGTGTGCATGTTTGTTTGCGTGTACGTTGGTGGGTCTACAGTACGTGCGATGAGCATGTGGTTATGTGTTTTCAGCAGAAGGATCAGAGCTGTTAGCTTGTATTCTATGCATTTCTTTCTTGCTCTGTGAACCGACTCTTCACCCATCCTTCCTACAACTTAGCTCAGCTCTGCTTTTCTTCACGGAAGGCGTTCTGATGCTGGTGGAGTCGTATTCACTGGATTTCACCCTTGGCCCGCACACGCTGGCAACTTCAGCAGTCAGATGTTTTGGGGGTGTAAAATCAAAAAATGTTTGCATGCCAGCTTCTCTGTATATTTAAGGGTCTCTCTTTCCATTGGGTGACAATCACGCCGTGTCTCTAGTGTGTCTCTTGTTGATTTCTGTCAGAAGAAGAATGGTTGTTGAATGCCAACTTTCCCTCAAACATCTGTTCCCTGCCAATAACAGCTTGCGCCGTTGCCTCGTCTTAGCTGAAGGATCCCCAATTGCCTCCTCACTTTTGACACAAAACAACAATGCAGATGAATGTCATCTCCTTGTAATGTTTTTTTTCTGTTGTGTCTCAAGTAAAAATGTTCTTTGTATAAAGCTTTGTACTCACAGCGCTGCTATTACTGCTTATGTCACGAGCTCAACAGCTATAGGGAGAGGAATGTATAGCAGCTGCTGTTTCCTTTGTTGAAAATTGCGCTGTGTGATGTGTTGGATGAGCAGGGGTTGGCAGCCGATGGACTGACGGTGCCTAATCCTGCCCTCTCTGTCACTGAAGCTCACAGGGCCTGGACAGCAGTGTGAAATGTGGGCAGGGTGGCTGCAAAGGTGGAGGTCACTTCCTCATGCAGTTTCCTCTTTATCTTCCTCTTTCCTGAATTCCACTGCTATTATTCCAACAGCCGCTGGCTCTAGCTGTCACCATTGTGTTTTTTTTTACACAGGCACTGTTACTGTCATAACTCTGAATGAAATGTTAATTTTAGAAATATGAGTGGATCAAATACACATTTTTACAAAGTTGCTAACTGTGTTTACATGCATTTCCCTCTGAAATTGTACATCTCTGTCTGTGGCCGTATTGCTCTCTGTTTATTTAGATTTTATATCAATGATGCCCACTGAGCCCCGGGTAACAATTGACTTTCAGTCTGCTTTAAGTTAATAGCCTTGTCTCTTGCTCGTAGGGATCAATATTGGTATTAATTAATCACCATTATCAAGAGCAGGATCTAGTTCCATTTGTTGTTACATCAGCAAAATATCGATAGAGAAAGTGGACTCCCTGATCGTCATGGCAACTTCATCTCTTAGGTCAAAGAGAGTTTATCTTATCTTGCTGCTGAGAGTGGCAAACTGCTTAGGAATCTAGTTTAGACTCAAAGATCATCGATTTAAGCCTTTTTTCACCCCCACCTTGTTGTTTCAGGAGAGAGGGGGTGAAGAAAAAACAGAGAAAGACAGCATTCTAATCACAACAGAGATGTAAGATTTAAATATTGATGTCCAAAGGCCATTACAGCAAAGAGGGCCTCTGGTCTCGCTTTTGTTCAAGTACGTCCTTTTAAGACCCAGACAAAGCTTTGATTATCAGAGGTGTCACCGTGGAGTATGTCTGTATAGCTGACAGTGTGGGACTGCAGGGGAGATCAGTTTCCTGCAGCCACCGTCACAGAATATTAACAGAGCACACATCCTGGTCGTTCTACGAGCCTCTACCTAGTTCAAACTTACTGTTTATGGAGCTCTTCATGTTGGGATGCAGTGCTGGAAACTTAGTTATAAAAATTTAAATGATGAATTTTCCTCACGATTAATATTTCTTTTTTCTTTTTTACTGGAAATCTCATGCATGGTCCGAGCTTCCTCGATGAAATTTCACCGGATATATTTCTGGTTCTGTACTCTTGTTTGGACAAAACCAGGCAAATGTAGAGGAAACTAATTTTAGATCCTACTCATACTATTCAGATCTTAAAAGCATCAGTGGAGCCATAATGATAAATTATTCAATTTGAAGTATAAGTCCTGAGTTAAAAATTGTACTAGTAAAGTAAATAGCTCTTATTTTGATTTATTTTAGTTTGTTTACCCCTGAAGTTCATTATCCATTTATCAAAATTAGCATTACATTTGAATACTAAAATAAAACATATCAAAATTCTCCATAGGCTATGGTAAATACAGTTCTTGAGAAAATGTAGGCAGGTAGTTGTAGTTTCCTCTACTGCAAATAACACAATTTCTGAGCCTCCTGAAATGTGGCTGAAATTCTTCTTTTTTTTTCCCAGACATTTCACATTCTCTTTTACCTACAATTCTTCGCTTTTCTGCAGTTTGCAGTGAAACACCAGCATGATTAGGAGTTTGACTCATGAGCACTCATTCTGTATGTGCATTGTGCACATACAGCCTGCTCTCGTGGGTAGTTGGGTCTGGTGTGAGCTATTTGGGTAGCGGCATGCCTGGGTGCTTGGATGTACCTCATCATGCAGCAGAATGCTCCTCAGGGTTGGAGCAGAGAGCAGGGGCACTGCCTGCGTTTTTTTTTCTTCCTCTTTTTGCCTCCGGGACACAATTGCCTCATTTAACATTCTCTATTTGGCCCCTGCCAAGAGGGGAAATAGCCAGGGTGAGTAAGAGAGGCCGCCACACATCATGAATTCTTCTTTCATTTAACTTGCACAGTCCCTTTTCACCTTGCTGATGCACATGGATCAGGAATGAAGATATTGCTCAATTAAGGGGATTTCGGAGGTTGCTCCTGAGGTATTGCAGTTATTTTTGTGCCACACCGAGGTTTTGATGTATCATGGATATGGATATTGGGTTCATCACATTTGTATGATGATTTGACATTTCGATAGCGCAGAAGCGAAACAGTTGCCTGCAACAGGAACTTGACATATTGAAGAAATGAAGTCCAGGGGTGGAAATCTGCCAGTCTTCCGTTGCAGGGACATGAATAACTTTGATGTGTGTATTACGATTCTTTTTGTTTATTTCAATTTAATTAGCCACAGTTAATCAAAACATTTTCATGGAATATGTCACAATTGATATTAGGCTTTTGACTGAATCTTGGATGAGAGGAAGGAAAGGGACTCCTTGGAAATATGACTCACATTTTGCAGCAGGCATCGTCATTTTGTCTTAAAAATACAGGAATATTGCTGGCCAAGCCTGAAGTTTAACTTCACCTATATAGTGCAACAATTGTGACAGTAATTCCCCCTAATACTTGAAACAGTAATTCAAATAAATAAATACATAAAGATGCTAATAAAATGAAACAAAGTGGTGCGCAACATTTCCAGAGATGGAAAGAAGCTGGCACACCAGAAAGTGATGCCCTAATAGCTGTTTAGACTAAATCTGTAGCTTGGCAGGAATTACTAAGGCTGTGTCTGGGGGTGGGGGGGTTGCAGTGTGATGCAGAACTCTGCATTGGGATGAAATGCACCAGGCTCTATAGTTAAAGGATAGGTGGCATCAGGGGATTAAGTAACAAGCCTTTCAGTTCAATTTGTACATCAGCATTTTCCGCCAGACGAAAGGCACAGAACACATAGCATCTTAAGGGTTCAGTGGAAAATCACTAATGACAAAGCTTTGTAAATAGATAAACAATTTATGTCAAATATGCTGAAAATATAAAACAAACTTCAAAACATGTTAATACTTTAAAGAGGCTGTGTTTTGATTTGCACCATTGCAAAGCTGGTAAAGCTGTTGACAGCACAGCTTACACACCATGTGATCTGAGGCCATATCTGCCTGCATGTGATTAGCAGGGAGCACGGCTACAGAAATAGCCGTGATGGAGCCATATTCCAATTGGAAAAAGGTTGACGATGATCGATTATGTTCAAGGAAATTATGCAAATCAGATTAGACGGAGTGTGTGCAATATCGGGCCTTGACGTCAGGGGGTGACGTGTTGTGAAGACCGCGACTCCTGCTTCTTATTATCAGAACGCAGGCTTTGTGAAGTGACAGCATAAACATCCAGAGAGAAATGCAGCCGCTATTATTTCAGAATCAGCCAATTTTCTCTCTCTGTGTATTTCAGAGAATGCTTATCTAGTAATTACTAAAAACTGTTGACATTGAGCAAGTGCTGTAGCCAACTAAAATGCCTTTTTGTCTTATGATATCAGATTGGATTTTTATCTAAGGTTCACGCAATCATGCATTCCTGAAAACCAAAGATAACTGCCTCAAACCCCTTATTTCCAGCGTGAGTGTGGAATTAAGAGGCTCATTTGGCAAAACTACAATCATTAAATCCTGCATTCATTTCTATGGTGAAATACTGATCGTATATATATATATTTTTTTTTCCTCCTGGTTGACTCCAGGAAGAGTCAGTGAATCCCTGAGAAATACATTTGACCATAATCAAGTTTTCTAAGCTTCAGAAACAGGATAACAACTGGGTCAGATGATAAGCTCGAGCAAAACAGGGAAAAAAAGCCTCCTCTGATAGACGAGGAGAAAAATCTGATTGATTGATGTCTGCTGGCTTTGCCACCATCAGAAGCCAGTTGACAGTTAGTTTGGGATCAGATGATTTCACTCTTAAGATTGGGGTCGAGGGGAAGCTAGGCAAATATGAAGGACACAAAGGTCAATGGCTTCTCTCCTCCTCTCTGTATCTATCTCTCCCTCGCAATAGCTTGCTTTGACAAACTGTAATATGTTGCTAAGCTTTGTGGCAGCAGGACACATGGTCATAGTTTGTTCAGTAATATCCTATTGCAGTAATCTCACAAGGAATGATTGAAAGTGCTGGAGGAATCTGGTACGAGCAGGGAACCGTTGACATCATCAACTGCTGTGGACTGGCAGATGTCTCCTGACTTGTTTGAACTGAATTTTCCCATGGGAATGAATAAGTTAAACAACAGCTTTGACTCGCAGTGAATCTGTTATTGTAAGCAGGATCTGATAAGAGGGCACCATATTATGAGTTTGTGTAGCAAAGAGGCCAAAAATGGAATCTCCAGCGAGTGTCTCTCTGTGGTTTCGGAAAAAGACGAACATGGAACTGTGACAAAGGATGATTGGTTGCATATTGTAAATAAACACCCAAGTCTAGTCGAGTTGCCTCTTGCTCTCAGTCTCTCCATAAAGATGTGCCATGCAACATTTTATCTCCTCCTGCTGCTTAGATCGTGCATCACCGAGATGAAGTGACAAGGGTTGTTCTGGGTTTGACCCTGTGTGGCAAAAAACAGCAACACTTGGATGAGGTTTAACCAAAACAGACTCTTTAAAGATGTTTTTCTGTTAGAACCGGCTGTAATATTGCCAGTGTTTGCCATTTTGTTCCTTTGGATATTGTTGTGTAGCTGCAATTTAATAAGATCGGCCTTGGGTGCCCATAGTGATGATATTAAAGGCCCTGGTTCCTCTCATAGTCCATCTCTAATAGACATAACAGACATGTCCATTAGCTTTGTGTGGGGCTGCTTTCAAGATCAAGGTCTCACTTGTAATGAAGTGGCTATGCAAATGCAAGTCAAATTCTACCATTGTGAATCACTTGTTTTAATCAAGTTTTCATTGAAAGAAATGTTGCCTCCTTTCAGAGCCACGAACCAAACAATAAAAAAAGGATAATCCGAAGACAATTCCCATCCAAATGAAACCGGACATCATTTAGGGGAAGAGACAACAACTCTTTGTTTGTTTGAAGTGGTTGATATGACAACCTTCTTGTCAAAGACTCAGGGCGAATAAAAGGGATTTGTAATTACCATAATTATCTCTTATATGTTTTCACCTAATGATGTCCATTAAATGCCTGAGGCTTCATTTAGAGTCTTCCTCGCTGTAGGTTGGCATAGCCTCATAATACAGCATGTTACATTAGGCAGAGCACAAGTAATGAACTTCTTTCATCAAAGATGTTTATCGTGCTGTGCTTCTAGGGGAAAAGCCAATATACTCCAGCTTTTTGTTACTGTTGGATTATAACAATTCTCATAGTCCCCACTTATCTTTCAAATTTTCTCCACATGTGATATCAACTCAATTGGCTTCATGTCTAAACAGGATGGCTCTCTAATCTAGACCGCTGTTCGTTTCATGTAAAACATCCCATTTTGTGGCTTAGGCTGGTGGCTGTCTTATCATTATATAATTCACTGCCCTTTCCCGTGATTTTCTTTGTGGCAATTTATTTAAATTCCCCCATGTTTATATATTTCCTGTCTCCTTTCATTCAAAATGATTGCCTTTCATGAGCTCAAAGACTCATCTCCAAGACTTTTGGTAACTTTATAGATATGAATTCACAGTTGGGAGAAGAGGGGGAAAAAAGCTATTTTGTTGTAGAGCAGGAGAAGAGGGAGTGTTAGTGCATGTCCATCTGTGTCTCGAGGCCGAATCCAGAGGTTGAACTAACTCAGATGGAGAGTGCAGATATAGCACTCTAACAGTCCACACCTCAGCAGGTTCAGCGTTTGAGAGATCATGCCTGAATACGTGTGTGCTGCTGCTGCGCTAAGGCCCTCAGTCCTGTATGTGGCTCCGCTCCTGTGGTTGCTTTGGTCTTTGTCCGCCACCTATCAGCATATCAGCAGTGTCTCTGAAGCCCAGTTGTATAATGCACCATTTATGGCTTTGTGGAGGGAGATGGTGGTCGGGCGGCGGAATAGCTCCAGGCCTTCCCCTCAGTGAGTGGATTAACGGCGGCCTGCTTTAGCGCACTCTGCCGCGGTGTGAAATCGGCCCCGCTTCGACGGCGGCGATGAGTCTCTCTCCCTCTCTCTCTCTTTCTCTCTCTTTTCCCTCTCTCTCTCTGTTTCCTCACCTCCATGCAAAGCCTCTCCCAGCCATCTGTGAAATGTGGAAACTCTGTGTCTAAGTTGAGTTCAGATCCCATCCCCTCCGTCAAGCTGGGGCCAGGAAGCGAATGGGCAGGCAGTCGGCGGAGAGGGTTTAGAAGGGGAGGAGAGAGCGAGGAGGAGGAGGAGGGTGGTGGTGGTGGTGGCGGCGGTGGTGTTGGTGATGGGGGGGATCAGCTCACTGATGTCTGTGCCGCGTGTGCAGGAACCCTGCCTGTTCTCCGCGGGCGAGTTGGAGGAGGGTCCAGGCCTGGGTGCCGGCCGAGAGATCTCCGGTTCCTGCTTGCAGGTCCAAATCCCCCCTCTGTGTGTGTCTGTGTGGAGGCGAGGCGGTGGCACAGCTCCCCTGAGCCCCTGCCCAGTCCTTTGAAGATAAGATGGTGATACAGAGTCCCTTTCGGTACGTCGCTAACCGATGGTCTTTGTGTGACACACATGCCTCTCTCTCTGTTGGAGCCTGCAGCGAAAACACCTATGGTCTTCACTGAAACCAATCGGCTGTATGGCCACAGGTCAAATTAGATTATGAATGGGTGACAAAATCCGAGATCATATGTTTAGGACGTTCCATACCATTTCATGCTGATAACGCAGAGTTCTGCCGTGGTTGATATTGTATGTCTATTTGATTTCCCTCCACTGAGAAGAATCACTTTCATGAATTCTCCTCATACACTAGCTGCTGACATTTTTTTCTCTTTTCCATGGCAACGAGTTGTCATCTTAACTCTAGCTGATTTCCCTGCTATCTGCACTGCATTGCTCTTGATCATGACAGTTTTTTAAACATGTTTCTCCTCAGCATTTAGAACCTGATTTTGTGGCACTCGCAGGCCAATTCTCCCACTTCTGGCTCTCCACAGCAGCTTTTCACGAGAGCGACCATCATAATCAGGCTTTTGAATTATGAACTCAATATTCCCTGAACTGTTTTTTTTTCTTCTTTCTATCCTGTGGCTTTCAGGGTTCAGATCTGTGCATAATGTCTTGTGATTGCATGGCATTATGGTGGTTCAGAAAGCAGAGTCGAGGTCCAGCCACGCATCATCTTTCTGTAGACAATGTGAATCTCTGTGTCTCTCTGAGCTCATCAGGGATGGGGCGTTGATTACTTTTTGATACCCCTCCAACATGGATGAGGTCCTGCATACATCAGCTAATTAGAATGTACTTACAGCGGGTGTGTTTGTGTGTGAGAGACCCCACATTTCTCATCAGATCCTCAGCCCAAGTGCTCTAACCACACTCACTAAAGGCTTTATCAAATTCTACACAAGGAAAGAAAAGCTATACAGTGCAGGGCTGGGGGCTCGGGTGAATGGGTGGGGGCCGTGTGTGTGTGTGTGTGGGGGGGAATTAAACAGATAAACGAATAGAGAATATATAACGACAGGAGTTATTTCTGTCTTTGGGTTAACATTTAACCTTGAAACCCACTTCATAAACAACGCATACAGGGAAAATCAAATGGCAGCTGTCAAGTTTTAACTATAAACAGATAATTTTGTTTGAGAAGATACCGCTGAGCTACTGTTCCAGACCTCGTGCTGCATAGAGCCACACAGTGGCAGCAGCGCTGGAGTTCACTTTCACCCCGCTATGGTTAATGACGGTTGCGTTGGTAGAAGCTCCGAATGGATGGAGCAGCAGTGGGGAGGGAAGTTGCAGCAGCTAATTAGGCAGCACAAATGAGTAAGTGATATCATCCCATGCACCTTGATGATATTACGGTTGTGGAGCATCAGAGAGGGACCAGGGGAAAGTTTTGCTGTTGCCTCACTGACTTTTTGGATTGCGAGGGCATTTCAGCAAGGCCACATTAGTCAGGCACTCACAGCAGTTTCCCGGTCTCTTCCTCACACCAACACAAACACAAATACACATAGAAATTCCAGCTAGGCTCACCAAACCTAGCCCATGCTATGATCTGTGGAAGGTGCTGGGGCGTCTTTATATATTTCACAAAGGCATCCTATTACACCCCCATTGCTTATGGGGAACAGTACACAGTGGTCTAGTCCCCAAGCAGCAGAGAATAAAGTGCAGGACATGGCACTGGAACAGAAATCTAACTGCTGTTTCCTCAGGTAATCTTGACTTGGATCTTAATTCCAATAAAGTGTTTTTTTTTCACAGCATAAGCCAGATCCAAGCAAGAACACTCCACTCTGTATTTCTGCGGTCATACTTTATTGAATATCATTTCAGATAAGAGGTGTAATCCTTTGGGGCGAAGTGATGTATATTGACCAGCTCAATGTAGCGATACTGTGCATGTCTCTGATCTGAAAGTGGTAAATAACGATTTGTGTCATCGGCTCAATCAAATGGCGAGGAACATTGAAAAATGTCCTTATTGTTGTCAGTCTCCAACTTAGTCACAGTCTGAATATTTAAAATGTCACTGGCACAGACGGGGAAGTGAGTGAGTGAAGTGGCTGTTGAATGCTAAATACATGAAGGGCTGGATGAATTTGCCAGTCAGTAAGTTCATCAATCATTCAGTCAGATCACCTATAATACAAACTTGTGAGCAGCTTTCAGACTCACACTGTGGGTGTAACTCTCTTATCTTTGGAAGCAAATTTCATTTTTATATCTTCATTCACAGTGGGACGAATATTGGCGAATCATGATTTAAAATATGTTTATGTTTAGGGGTAGAGAAACTTATAACAATACATTGTTTTTTACACTGTTAACCTTTATTTTGTCTTTCTTGCAAAGTAACCGCTAACTTTATCCTTCACAATAATATCCCTTATTGTACAAATGAAAAATTGCTTTAATTTATAATATTTCCTATTTGTATAAAATAGAAAAGAATGGAAAAAGTCATGGAATAATAATAATAATAATAATAATAATAATAATAATAATAATAATAATAATAATAATAATAATAATAAATGATAACAGCAGGTAAAGTAACTAAATGCACCATTGAGATAAATGTCGCTTACATTTGCTAAACTCTAAAAATTATTTAGAGTTTAGCAAACATCAATGTCTAAACATTGATGTTTGCTAAACTCTAAATAATTTTTTTTCGTCAATATATTTATTCATTTAGATTATATTTAAATAGTTTCTAGTGTGCAAAAAGTAATTGTTTAAGCGTTTATAGAATTTATCTAAAGATGAAATCCACTGCATCTACAGTTACAAATGATTGATAGTTGTGGCTGCCAAACACACCAGTAGAAAGCCTACTGTCGGCCCCCTGCTCTCTAAAGAGAGTGTTGTGGAGTTGAGTCAGTCAACCAGGTCACTCAGGTCAATACGACACTGTTACAGTCTCACCTCTCAGAGTGAATGGGTTTCCTCCATCAGTAGAGAGCAGCCCTCTCTGCTCCCACATGGTTCATTTCATCAGGGTTTCTTTTATCTTGACTGGCCAGGCCCATGACCCCGAGCACTGATAGTCCAATAAGCCTGCGAGAGAGCATCACCGGGTCACTGTATGAGACTGAAACCGAACTTAACTGGGTTAAGTTTTCTCTCCCATTAAGTTTGTGCGCTTGAGTTCTTACGTGTGTGTGTGTGTGTTCATTGATTCACTGACCCGCACATGTGTCTGCTCAACTCTTTGAGCAAAAGTTCAGTCTGGAAACTTCAAACAGGGTTTACCTGACTGGTACATGAATAGTGACGTTTTAGCATGAAATACGTATCATGAATTAAATGCAAATTCATCTTTGAGGCGCTTTTTTAAAGAATATAGAATTTCCTAAAGCTGCTATAGAGCTAGCACATCTAACTATAAAACACAAGAAAGAAAAGACTGGCCAATACTGTTCAATTTCGTGAGCCTGCAGAGGGTTGCCATGTTTACTTTCCTTTGCATAAAAGAAGGGAAATGCCCTGAGTTCCCTGAAAAGACAAACATGAAAGGAATCACCAAGAGTTATTTAGGCCCTTTCTCTTGTGTTGTGTGTAATGCAGCTTCTATAGCTGCCTAGGTAGTCTCTGCCACCTCACTGATGTTTGAAGTCAGCAGAAGTCGGCAATATTAGCTTTTCAGCAAATCTCGCCCACTGTGTCTCGCCGTGGCGTTTGAAAGTGTACGACAGTCTCTATCAGTTCACTCCTGAAATGGAATGGCTCAAATTGGGCGTTTGGTTTGTATGCGGATTAACAATCAAGTCCTCGCATATGAGGGACTGCCGTTCATCGCCGTGGTGGTGGTGAACGTGACTGACAGTTCAAGGAGGATGAAGAGCAGGAGGAGCAGGAAGTGGGCAAGGATGAGGGGACAGATAGCCTAGGCTCAGACCTGCCGGGGTGTGATCTCACCAAAGCATCAAGACTGGGCCAATCTCAGTGAACCCCCGCCCAAGTCTAAAAGAGTGACAGAGGGTGAAGGAGAGGGAGACCATCAGAAAGAGAGGGGGAGAGAAAGAAGAGGGGGAAAGGTGTATCAGTGCCAGACACTTTACAGATACACTGTGAGTAGTATATAAATTATAAAAACAATTGTTTACCAAAATAAGTCAAAACTTTTAAATGCAAGATTTAAAGAACTTAGCCTTTCTAGAATTGTGTTATTGATTAAAAAGGGGGAAATCTGACATAGGGAAACGTATGCAATAGAAATATCCTGTCCATTTTCTAAGCTCAAATATTTCAGTTTCTCCTTCCAATCCTCCCATCTTGTTCTCCTTCTCTGTCGCACCTTCTTTCCCTTGTGACATACTCGACTGCTGCCATTAACCCACTGAATTAAGAGATGCAATTTAACCCTTCCCCAAAACCCAGTACTGTGTGTTTTCCTTCATGAGTGAGCACATCTTTGTGGATTTGGAACATGGAATGCTAATTCTCATGGCATTATTATGAAAGCTGCTCCTTTTCTCTCATGGAGGTGCGTGTGGGCGGGTTAGAGGGGAGGCTGGGAGGCTGCTGAGACCCCGCTGTTATCAGCACCAGATGCAGGTTGACTTCAGACTTTCAATGGAAGGTAAAGAGAGAGAAGGGGGAAATTAATGAGAGCCATAAAAGCCAGCAGGATAAATAATTAGCCAACTGGTCCTCAGATCCGTCCCTTCATTTGCAGCTACAAATACATTCTGCTCGGAAAGTTTGTTTGTCAAATCTGCAAGCTGACGCTGTTGGCTCTTTTTTGTTGTTGTTTTGATTGCATACGTGTGTGTGGTTTTTGGATTCATTTATTGGTGTTTTTCTGTCCTGTCTCCTCTTTATTTGTTATGTTTAAACGAGTAGTTTCTCTGTCCTGCCACCAATAATTGGCCGGAGCAGTGCTTTCCCCAAATATGAGCGGCACACGCAGAGAGAATTCAGCGATTATAACATTCTTCATAAATCATCTGGATGAGAGAGTGTCATATTTGTGTCAACCTCTTTGTTTAGAATAATCACAAGGACATAATGTTGCTTGTTTACCTGTGCCTGGTGTTCCGCGGGTGACCAGTGTGGGCTGTAAAACATTTTGCATTGTGCAGATACAGAATCAGACTTTTCTCAAGCTACACTCACGCCTGTGCACAACTGATGTCTTATTCCACTGAACCGATTGCCGTCATCAGGATCACAGCAATTTTTTTTGCTGCATTAAGGGACACTTTGTGCCAGTGCACTGTGTGCTGATCTGGAGTGTTTACATGCGGTTCACTCCCTGAGGATTTTGTATTATTGTTGTCACACTATATGGAGCACAGCCACTCGCATTGTTCTAATACACCACCGGTAGATTTGAAAAGAGCTGAGCAATCACTGAAAGACTTACATTATCCTCCAGTCTTTGATCGCTATTCATGTGTCTGCGCTAAGTAATCTTCCCCTCTAATCTCATTCACAGATATAAATAAACAAGTAATGCTCTAAATGAGAGTGAGAGAGCACATGAGTGAACATCCAGGGGATTATGGTAATTTGTGGATAAATGGAGGTGTTCAAAAATGTGACTTTTTATTAAGAAAGTTACTTCTTTAAAATCGTTTTTTGACTTCATGAACCTTAAGAGATGCATCAGTAATTCCCTCAAATATCCTACTGGATGAAGTGAGGATCTTTAATTGTTTTTTACTTTTCCGCATTTTCAGACAACAAATATTGACATTTAGCAGATTTTTTTTGCTCAATTTGTATTAATAAGTTATCTTGTAAATAAAAGCCCAATTCCATCCAAATCAGCATGCCTATATTGCTGATTGATTTTTAGTACATTGGTCTTTTTTTTCTAATCTCTTCCAACTTGACATTTGGAAAGTCAGAAATCAATTATGTCTTCTTCGCAAATGAAAGGCTGAAAAAACTAGTATATGACTTTAAAGTCAGCCTAGCTCCCCTTTGACATGGCACATTACAAAGGGAAAAGAAAATCACACTGCATACCTGATCCATAAAAAAGCCTTTGAAATGAATTGCTGGGTGGGATCCAGTCTGGCACAAGTCATGGCATTGATGGCACAGCCCCTGGGCACAGGGATACTTGGCCTGGACAAGACGGTAGCTGGGCCCGTATCAGTGGGCACTGGCCCATCCTCTGGGAGCTCCTAAGCCATGCCGTCTGAAGAAGAACTGATGGGGTTGGCAGCACATATGGGCATGCCACGGGTTTTATTTCAGTCAAAAACACCCCCGATGTTATCGCCTTCAGTCACCAGCACAGCAGCATCACCAAGGCTGACCGAGATGATTGGCCTTCAGAGCACGAAAATTAACTTCAAAACAAAAACTTTCCTTTGTTCCCCCTGCACAGTCCTTTTTACAGCGCATATATACATCCCAGGTGTTTAAATCTAATTGCACACCAACCTTTCTATCTTCCATATTGTGTTCAGGTGACAATTTGCTCCAGCTAATTGCAAATTTCCCCTGCACCAAAACGTCGGCCTATCACAAATGACATTGATATGTCGAGCATGGGTTCTGCTATAGCCTTCACTGTTCAAGACCAAAACAGGAAGTTGACAGCTGCAGCAGCTTTCAGAAATAGTTAGTTGATAACCATCCACGGGGTAATGAAACTTCCACCTTTGATGAGAAGTTGAAAAGAGAGTGGTTCACTGTTGGCTTGGCAGAACATTAGACATGGCTGCAGGCAGGCAGGGGCAGGCGAGGGATCGAGCTGCTTAAATAGGGCTCATCCAGAGGTGACGCGAGCACTGCATGCGCTGAACTGGAGGTGTGAGCCGGGGCTGCCAGTACATATCTTTTGTCTTTCATTATCTTTATTTCCTTATTATTTTAAATGGCCGGTCTGTGTGTGTGTGTGTTTTCTTCACTAGAAGCTTTTTTGATATCCATTTAGATTGGAGCTTCATTAAAAAACCTCAGACAATGGAGTGACTTCTAATTAAGAAGCGCCGCATCTGGCCCCTGGCACCCTATCCCGTTGTTCCATCTATTTTGCTGGGGAGAATTCATTTGTTTCTTAATTAAGAAAAACACCAATAGCGTGAAAAATCTGCTTATGGTACCTGAATCCTAATTAGTTAAATAGTGAGGGGAAGGGGAAAACACATTCCAGTAGCCCTAGAAATGAACCCAGAGCTGATAAAAATGAACTAACTAGCCTTGCATAAATCGAAGCTGGGGAGAAAGTGTACCATCATTATGGCTAAGACAATATGCAAACTATCTTCAAAGAAATCAAATTGCCGGAATGTTTTCATTTGCATGTATTAACCATTAACATAATGAGGAGAAGTGACATTGGACCCGGATTGTGTGTCTGTTCGGATTGATAACTCTGCTGCATCTGCAAATAGTCTCCTCTGCAAAATTATGCTAGCAGTCAAATCAGTGTTGAACTGTGGAGGGAGAGCGAGAGTGATGGAGCGAGTGAGAGAAAGAGGGGCGAGTTGAGGCTTTTGCTTTTTTCAGTTTTATCAGGGAGCCCTGTGCAAACCTGCTGCAGTGTTGAATCGGAGCCATCATCCTCTGACAGCTATCCTTAAACAGGAAGGGGCCGCGAGTCATTGTCTCTAAGGCTCCGTGGAAAGCTTCTCTGTGTGTGTGTATGTTTGGGGTACAGGGACGTGGGGGGATGTGCCCATGTGGCTGCTAGCTGGAGATGGACCTCGAGTGGGCACACTTCACACTCCTCCCCCCTCGTACATATCGGACACATGCATGCACACGCCTGCACACAGACTCATGCATACATATGTCTACCCCCTCCTCTGACACACACACTCACAGACACACAGACACACACACACACACACACACACACAACTGAGTGCTTCCAGGATACCAAAGGCTCACTTATCTGTTCTGTAAAGACTCACCATGGCCCACATTGGCGAGTTGGCGGGCAACCAGCCAAATCCACTGTGTGTTCTCCTACTGCAGGCGTCATGCAAAACACTGAACTGTCTTCAATATTCAAAATAATTTTTCCAGCATGCTATTTCCCAGGATCAGGCTCTTAGGTCAAATTATTCAATTAAGTGTCTGTTTATTACTGATACCAAAGCTGGGTGGCGGCTCTACTTATCACCTTTTTTGCAGATTGGTGTTCTCGCAGAATACCACCATAAAGATTGCCTTGGCTGTAATTAAAATGGCACAGAGACAAATTTGGTGCAGGGCTAAGACACGGGGAAATGAAGGAGGTAGGGGGAAATTGCAGGGGCTATGTTCTGTCATCCAATGAAAAAGTTGAGGCTGTAAAGCAGCAGAATTATTGTCAGAGCACTTCTGTATGCCACAAAGGAGCAGGTATAAGAGAGGGGAAAATGCTGCCTTGTGGTGGCGTTGTTGTCGCCGCGCTGCATTTACATGCAGAAAACGGTCGGGAAATGGGGCTGTTCTTTGTGGCTCTGACTGAGGCAAGTAAACAGGAGTCAGGGATGGTGGCAGAGCGGATGCTGTGCAGACGTCCTAAACGCCAGCCGGGCTTGCATCCATCCACGGGCCTGTGTGTTTGATGAGCTATTGGCAGGCTATGGGGACACGTGTTCCCGCGCCTCGTGGCAAACATACCTTTCACCGCCTTTGACTCCACAAGCCTGTGTGTCTTCTCAGGGAAAAAATATGAAAGAAATCAAAGCGCCAATAAGCCGAGGGTGTTAAGCCAGGGAGGGAAAAAAAGGGAAAAGAAAGACCTGAGCGACTTTGGATTTTGACAGAATCTTCATGCGCTCTCTGACAAAAATTTGCATTGTTATCACAGATAACTGGTGATGTTTTTACTTGGTTGTACATTTTTGTGAAATATGTAAAATGTAAACCGAGCCTCTAACGATTCCCCTAATGACGCCGATCTTGCTTTTCTCCCCCGAATCGCGTCTTAGCGGGCTTCTCAGTGCGGGATGTCTGATATCTGAATATTAAAAGGAGTTTCAAGCTCATCTGCAAATGTGATTTGCACATATCACACTTTTGCAGTCGTCAAGCTGCTTCAACGCCAAGCTTCTGAGCAAAGAGGGCTAGGGAGGGGAGGGAAGGAAAAGAAAGATGCACATATGGGTTGCTTTTGATATATTCCATTTCTGACCTAATTTAAATCCCTGCCAACAAGCTCATATGCATACTGTACATTTGCTAAATTACAGTGTAAACCTTGCCTTCTCCCAGAGACAGGTGTAAAACATCAATGTTTGTCATAATGCACCACCAGTAAATATGATAATCGCTTCATGCTGCAATAGAGCACAAAATAATTTGGACATCATTTTGATGCCGGAGGGGCCCAGGGGAATGCCCTCCAGAACGAAGGTGGCCGATTGACATGCTATACACGCCAAGATATAATTATGGCTGCCTGTCTTTGTTCCTCCCAAGCTTCCTCTCGGAGCACTAGTAATTTGCCTGTGATATTTTGGTATTCTTTACGATTGAGTTATTCTCTGTGGACCTGAGCATTACGTGGGCGTACGTAAATGAAGACTCGAGGAAGCTGCTCATCTGCCAAAGTTAATGCTGATGGGAAGAAGGAACTTTTACAAACCTGATTTGAAAATTTCATTTGAGATTCTGACACATGGCCACTCCCCATTCCTTCTCGACTTTGGGCGCCTGCTCCGAGTGTCATCGCTGGCTATCTGTGTGGGACTTTGCTGATAATAAGGGGCAATGCCAGAATATCTTTAGGGTATGCAGCGTGTCGAGCTGCGGTTTGTTGTCATGATAATCCCCTCATTTGTAATGTCGGGATCAGCAGGTTACGGCTCTCCACTTGCCTGCCATGTCAAGACTTGGGACTGGCGAGGTGGATTGTCATTTCTGAAGCAATATTTTGACAGCGCTTTCACTTTACTCGTATGCTGCAGCTCAAAGGTCAGAGCTGTGCCACTTCCATTTACTGTGTGTGAACACTCAATCCCCGAGGAGTGGAGCTCTCTACACCCCCCATATACCTCCACCCCTCTCTCTGTCTCTCTGTCTCTCACACACACACACACATACAAACATACGTAAACAGCCTTACTTTCTGCCTCTCACCATTTAACTTACTTGTTTTAGGAGATATATGTCAAGGCGCGTCCCACACACAGCCTTAGAATGGGTCTAAAGCCTCCAAATTGAAGTACAATTACAACTTATAAACCTTTATAAGAGGGTGAATGGAAAGAAGCAGCTCCGTTCAGTTTAATTCACTGTGATGCCTGTTTCCACCCCCCCATGATTCCAATTAGTGTATCAATAAGACCCGGCACCTTTCCCTCAGTCACTGCTGTCCTTCTTTACCTCCTATCACACACTGCTGGGTATTTTTCAAAAACATACTCCGGTATGATTGTTGCAACAGCACAATGTCTCAATGGTGTAGCTGTCATCCATTTTCCTGTGTGCTCAGTGCCACTCCTCAGACACCGAGGCAGGTTATGTCAACCAAATAAGGCACTTGTCAGTAGTACAAAAACACATTGTTGCTGGTCCATTGTTACCTGCTCTGCCAGCTATCATATAGAAAGTGATGGAGCAACGGTGTTTTTGGAACACGGTGCAGCTCCAGAGCCCCAGGGGTATTATGGGTGTAAATCTCCCTCACACAGTTCTGCTCCAGGCCAGGGAGAGCATCATCATTAGCCGGAGCAGATGGAGGGGCTTCAGCAATGTTTTCCTCTCTCTTCTGTCAGACTATACTGCTGGAATCTGGTTTGATACAACGCGGGTGGATGGGAGCAACAGCCCAAGACCAGACAATGAGTGATGAAATCCACATGTAATCAGATGAAAGCTGCAGAACACACACACACACACACACACACACACACACACACACACACACACACACACACACACACACACAGTCACTCACACACACACAGACATACACACATAAAGACAGTCTGATTCATCATTTATTAGTGAAGTGGTGATAGTGGATGTTGGTTAAGAGCTGTGCCTGTTCACACTGTATATTTGTTCTCTTTTGTTTCAGTGGCAAAGAGGCAGCAGGCAAACGGGTGCCACTATTATTGTTTTTAAAGGCAAAGTGTGATGTTGTAGTAGTCAATGTATGGTTTTAGCTCATTTTCAAGCAAAAAATATGAAATGTCTTACTTCACAGGGAATTGTCAGTTGGCCAAGGAGAATGAGAAGATGAGTCATCATCGGCTCTGGAAAATTGTGATTGACCTATTTCATTATTTTCTGATGATATATTGAAAATAATACGCACATTACTCAATGATGAAAATGTGCCCAATCATTAGCAGCCTAATAAATATGATATTAATATTATAGTTAAATATAAACCAGCGTATCCTGTTTTTAATGTTCCCTCACATTTTTTGTATATATATAATCTATGAAGATAATCAAATTGTCAAGTTTGCATATATTAATTATAACATATACTGTAGACTATAAATGAGGAAACAATCAAATGTTTTACTGACTTTGTGAATAGTTTTATCATGTTGATAACACAACAATATTACACGGTAGTCTGCAGAACATCTAGCTGAGCAGTACTAGATAATATCACATACTGTGGATGTTGTGAAATGTGTGAGTGGTTCATCTGAATCATTGGTTTCAGATGAAAATTATTTTGTTTACTTATCTGTTTCGTAGAAATTAAGTGGTAGAAGTGGAAAAATCATTAAATTGAATAGTAGCAGTGCAGCACTGAGGTCAAGCTCATCTAATAGTGGAGGCTATGAAAACGTAGCCAAGTTAACTTTCATTTCCAGCAGATGTGGAGGCAGCACAAACTGTCCAGGTACATTTTGAAGTCAATGTGACAAATTTGACCATTCCATTTGTTCCACTTATTTGCCCTTTTTTGCATTACACACACTTGGATCTTTCAGTGTTTAAAAAATATGTAAACTTCCATGTATTTAAACAGGATTATGTGAACTGCAATTATTTTCTTTCCTCACTTGTAGACTCTGGAGCATCATTCCTTTGCATTCCAGCAGCACCACACTGAATTGGAGCAAATGACCAAGATCTGATATTTCATTAAAAAGCCAATATCAGTCTGATACAAAAGTTAAAACCCAACTACTGCAACTAATCAGTGCAATCATTTATCAATGAGGAGTATTTATCTCCGGCAGCCACGAGCTCCCCATTGATGCAGCAGTATTTCACTGTGTGCTAGAGGCCGCTATCCAGGGAGCACGGAGTGAGTGTGTGTGTGTGTGTGTGTGTGTGTGTGTGTGTGTGTGTGTGTGTGTGTGTGTGTGTGTGTGTGTGTGTGTGTGTGTGTGTGTGCGTGTGCGTGTGTCTGAAGCACTGGCAGAATCCTAATCTTCCAGCAAGAAGCTTCACTTGGCCAGATCAAGAATTAGGAGCGAGGCTGAGGGGGGAGGAGGAGCACGGGGGGAGGGAAGAAAAGCCCATCTCAGTCTGTGTTTTAAAGGACAGTGCTTTGAATGTCATTTGACAATTTCCTTTTAATTAGAACTAATTTACAGAAAGATGCCCACCAGCTAATCTTTACAGGATAATTAACTTCTATTTTCTTTACTTTTAATTAAAAAGTGGAAAAGATTTAGCTGATCCATAAAGAATTGTTCTTTTGAAATGTTCATCAGACTTCACACTTCTTTTGGCATTGGTAATATTTAGATCATATCTGCTGCTCAAAGTCTCCACTGACTTACTCCAATGATTTTCTCCCCCTTATCCGAGGTATTAAGAAGTGGAACTATCAATAGTAGAAAAAGGAACCAGAGGCAAATTAGAATTGAATTAATGAAGAATTTATTGCAAAAGGAACCCTCCATCCCTCACAATACTGGAAGGAAATTGACATCTTAGATATATCCATTTCATAGAAATTCCTTGATGGGAAAATATTGTTTTATCTACATTATTTGATACAGTAATCATTTTTCTTTTTCTGAAGGCTCCCCATTAAATTCTTTGAACTGACGCTCGACTAAAAGCGATTTGTTGCAGAAGCAGTTCTAGCATTTCTGTCGCTGCTCTTCCAACCACCACAGTGAGGCCGCTGAATGTGATGAATGCAACGCTTTTCAGGTTAAACAGAAGCGTCTTATTAAGCTCTGACTTAGACACAGTGAAGTGCACGCTGCCTCTGCAGGATGAAAACTCCCTCAGCCTCATCAGAGCTGCTGGAGAAAAGTCTTTTCTCGCCACTGTTAGCACCTTCCAGCAGACTTTTTACTTAGTGGAGATAAAGTGAGCCAATATGAGGTGAGCGTGCTGTAGACAGAGCCTCCACTCGTCTGCAGACAAGCCAATGGCTGAAGATGGATGCCCCCACTTAACCATGATAGCTCCCTGGAGGAGCCTCACTCAATGGCTTCATTAAAAGTGAACGTTCTAGTAAAAAGCTCGCTTATAAACCAGTAATTAAGACCACACATATTTTACCCGCTTTGTTTCAGCTGTCACGTCCGGTGTACAGGCACATGGTTAAATTTTATTTCCTTAGAAGTAACAGAATGACACTAATAAATCACTCAAAAGAGGAGAAGCAAGTCTTTAAGAGGAAAGGCAGCATACTAACAATTTCAACAGCATTTCAATATGTTCGATGCCCCTGCAAAGCAAATGTTGCCATGCAAGAGAAGCATTAACTAAGCCCATATTACTTGGAGGACAAGCTTTGTGACTTTTATGGACCAGACGTTGTATCAGTGTCCACTTGGATACGTGTGTGTGTGTGTGTGTGTGTGTGTGTGTGTGTGTGTGTGTGTGTGTGTGTGTGTGTGTGTGTGTGTGTGTGTGTGTGTGTGTGCGTGCGTGTGTCTGTAATCTCCAGAGAGACAAGTAGAGGCAGTAGAGTGAAGCAGGACCCAGCTAACTCCACAGAGAAACTGGCTGGCATCTGCTGAAGCCCTCGGGCACGCTCAGAGGTGCCTCCAGCATTTTAATGGCATAGTCAAATGCCAGCATGTTTTCATGCCATTCCAATTCAAATTCATTGGATAAAGAAGTAAGCGTGTGTTATTCCCCTTCAACAGTCCAGACAGAAACACTGGGCGCAACAACACAGAACTTAGCAAGTCTGCAAACATGTTTGGATCCAACGTTGTGTCTGATTGGAGTAAGATACTCCACCGAATTATGGTAAAGCATTTAAAAATGTGAACAGAAATAAATCAGAACATTATTCTGCATCTGGGTAGCATTTCAGCAGCTCGGCAGACAGTGCTAGTGATACCGCTTCCCAGTCGTCAGGCGTGTCTACTTCTTACTGCACCCAGCAGAAACGTACAGTTAGTGGGTCATCTAAATGCATGATGTCATCAGATGTCATCTCTCGTGTTGCAGCCTCACAGAGGAGAGTGTGTGTTTCCCATGTTTATGTGCGTTCGACAAGGATGTGAATACATTTATTCATCCACCCCCGATGAACCCGCCCTCCTTCCCCCTTGTTTTTTTTCACCACAATTTCCAGACGAGCGGTGGTGCTGAGTTTTCAAGCAGTTTGTTGACTGTTGATTGTAAGTGCCCAAATTTAGGAAGGCAGCCATTTCTAATCATAAGAATTACATTGCTTAGCAACCGGAAAATCAAGTTAAACAATACCATTGCTTATACTTGGTCACAGACTGCGGCTCTGAGAACACATCAGTCTCCACTGAAGCTGCTCCACGCTCCTCCCAGCACACACACAATCACACAAACACACACGCACACATTTACACACAAACAGCCCTTCACAGAAAGAAATATACAAATGGTAATTTACTTTTGACTTGTGTTACAGCATTAGCTCCACATTTAGTTTGATCACAGTGTACATCGAGGAAAAAGGCTCCTTTTTCTGAAACATTTACACAGTATGAAAAAAGATGATTGAAATGAGAAATTCCTTTGAGGGTTCCTGTAGCATATTAAGCTATTAAGAGTTGCGTAAATGGTATCTATTTCATTACAGTGATCAAGGATTAAATTAGAGGCCTGAGCCCTGTAACATATACACTCTGTCTCCTCCAAGGCTGAGGGAGCCCTCTGCTTCCCAAAGGTCATTAGAGCTAAGGAGAGAGTATGGCCCCTAGTCTCTCCTCGCCTCCCTCCACTTTCTCCTCCCTCGCTTTCTCTTCTGTCTCACACTTCCCAACCCATCCTGCAAGGAGACAGTTTTTTTTTCTCTCTCTGTTTCACATTTTTTTGTCAGAAAACAAATGTTTATCCATTTTTTTCTCCAGCTGTGGGGGTAAACATAAGCCTACCTGGCTCACAGCGTAGAGCCACTTGCAACTTGAGTCATATAAGTCTATATTTCTATAATTCCTCCCACGCAGAAGTTTTAAGAGTCCCGCAAAGTAGGCGTGTGTGCTCACCTGGAAGTGAGGAAGGCCCCGTATCAGTGTTGGCACAAAGGGCCAGTCACACGGAGCAGAGCTGGCAGGGATTGAACGGTGTGGCCCTGTTGGATTTTAGGGCTGCATTATGCATTCATGTTTAGTCTCAGGTGCTACGTTTTATCCCCAGGCCAGCTTGGACACATTTTCAATGAGCCTTTTGGATGAAAAACTGTATAGGTGGGAGCAAAAATGATTTCCATGCTTATAGAGATCTGCCGCTTTGTTCTGTCAGATTCAATTACCTCACCTCTAATTAGGGAGCTATAGAGGAGGCTGGGTTTGTGATCCACACATCACACTGTGGAGCTTGCTGATAATGCGAGGTATCGCTATCACAGCCCGACCACAAGCTCCCCACATTGCGGACGGCTGACAAGGCACGCCATGAAATTAGCAGTCAGTTATACAGTTTTGCTCATACGCACGTTTGTTTAGAGCTCTGGTTTAGTTAAAAAGTTTGAGTTTCCGAGACAAGGTTGGCACATCTGTGTGTTTTTCCCCCAAGATTCTGTTTTAGTAGACTCAGGCACAGACTTGCGTGTTTTCCTGAAAGATGCTCACTCCACCACCTCTGTCCGTATACTCCACTCTTCCCTGCTCCCCTTCCTCTGTGACTCATTAATCCTCTGTCCATCATATTGTCTCAGAGTATAACCCCATTTTATAGACTCAGTTGGGGCATTACCATATCCCTCTTTGGAGCTCCACTCCACATGGCCGATCCCTATCAGACAGAGGCCATGCCATGAACAAAAGAGCCACTGTGATCAAGCCTGTATTCAGCTACCAATGTCTCTATTAGCATTGGCTGCTCCTGCCTGCTGCTCCTGGTGCATGACTGTTTGAACAGGGCTGAGATGTCTCGCACTGCTCAGCAGAGGAAGAGTGTGATGATTGTGGATGAGACAGTTCAGAGTGGAGGGAGCGGGTGACAGGGCTGCGGGGGTGTAGGGATATCTGGACACTGACCCAGATTGAGAAGAAGTTCAGACAGGTTGCAGTTTCAGAAAACGTCCTTTTACTATCAGGGGATAGTGTCATTGTGCTGGGATGATTCTAGCGTTTCTATAAACTAAACCTCTTGGATTAGCACGCGACTGAACAGAACAGCTGCTGGGCTCAAGGTTACAGATAGTTATTATAGGTGCAACTATTCTCTTATAATCTAATGATTATTTTTCACGGTTAACTGATTCATTATTTAGTCAAGTTCAAACCATTTGGGCTTGTGACCCAAGAGAAGTGAAGTGAAGTGTCCTCGTGAACCCTCATCACAGGTTAATGCTTTAATGAAGAAAATGAGCAATTAAATCAAAGAGGGATTGTTTCAGCTCAAGGTCTTTTAGAGGCTGGAATATGTTAATGTATCCAGTATTTCACCAGAAACACGGCAAAAATCTAAGATAAAACATTATGTGTGTTATATTTGTTTTGAAGTATTTATTATCATTATTTTGTTTATATCTCATTTTATTAGTCCACCCTTAAACATCTTGTAACCCTGCCTCCAGGGTGTGAACAGTCCATTCAAACCTGAGGACACATGGTCCTCTGCATGTTTTGTCTGAACAAAATCCAAAGGAGTTCAGTTTTAAATTATAAAAGATATACAAATGTACAAAATAGTGTCATGTGAGAGACTGGAGCAATTTACTGCATTCTTTGCTTGATAAATTAAATCAGTCAATTAAAATCATGGCCCATAATTTTCACCCCAATACAAGACACAATTATTTTGTATTAGACAGGGGTTATATTCAAATCATAATATAACAACATTTAAAAAACAGAAAAATGGTGGCGTCTTTTTTTCTTCTGTAAACACTGTGGAAGTTTGAGACGCCCACTCGGAGCAGAGCAGTCCTCTCTGATTACACTGACAGAACAAAACAGATGCAGTTGGTTGAGAACGAGAAGAAAAAAAAACGCCCCACAGATTCCCAGGGGATTTGTGGCTTTCCAAAAAACAGTGTTTATGCTGTGCTGTCACCTCCCATTCAAAATTCCTTGGTTTTACAAATTTGTGCGTCTGTTGTGACGAGCGCGCCTATTAAAAGTGGGCTGCTCCATGGTGAAGTGCAACGCGGACGCTCTCCCCGCGGTGCCATTGGCCATCTAAACTCCGGAGGAGGCCTGATAAGAGGGTGAAGCGGCAGACATTCCTCTGGCCCAATTCGTCAGCAGACCCTATAGAAATGCACCAACAAGCGCGGGTCACACAGTGAATGTGACAGGATTTTAAACAGTACACAACTAAATATAGCAGGAACGCCACTATCAGAAAATGAGTTAGGAGTGTGGTGCTGGTCGTTTAGAAAGTCATTATTCTTATCATCCCTGTCTCTGAAATAATTTCAGGTCTCTCCATGCAATGAATACTGTATAATAAGCTAAACACGTGAGAATGCGAACAAACTTTGGTAATCTATGTGGTTCCCCAAGAAGTAGCCATCGGACCCCCTTTAAAGTCTCCAACTGGGTGGAGCATTTAATTTTTCCATATTCAGCACGGCCTCCAGGATCTCTATCAGTTTGAAAATGCTCCATTTAGTTACTATCTGTTGGAGTGGGGAAGTGAGATGCCCTTATTCTGAGTCTATTAAACCTCAGCTCTATCTCATCTTATCTCCCTAATCTTTGTGTCTTATTGACCATGAAGTTTATCTTTAATCTCCCTTTACCCTTATTATCACACAACACTGTAGGTCTATTTTCTATGGTGCAATGGCGCTGCTGTATTTGCCGGCAACAGAGGAAGAATCGTTTAGTTGTACACACAGTTCTTATTCAGCTGTGTAATGGAATGTGTACAGAGCGTGCGTATAGAAATGTATTTCCCCGCTTTCTTTCACACTGTCTTCAATTGGCTTGGCAGGAGCTTTTAACGGCAGTCATACAATCTCCCCTTGATACTGCGATATTTATCTCCTGGTATCATCTTAAGCGATGGTAGACTCATCGAGTCACTTCACGCTTCACTTCACTCCTCAGCGAATCAGCAGAAGGCATCAGATAAGATCATAAAACTGTATCCTAATTTAAAAGCAGCACTCTGGCTCCACAGTGTCTATTAGAGATCTGTGTGCTAATTCTTTTCATGTCCGGGGCTCCTGCAGATGTAGGCTTCTACAAAGGAGTAATTTATAAGACTAATGAAAAGAGCAGGCAGTTTGTGGACATCAGGGGGGTCTTTTATGAGGCTCGGTGTGGGAAGAAAGAGAAACAGGAGAGGCACACCAGCCCCATTTTGTGAACTGAAATTATTGCTTTATTAAAGCTGAGGGGCTCACCGCCTCTACAATAGAACAAACATGCTGAAAGGTGTCGAGAGGATATCAGTGCACTCGGTTTGAGCTCCAGGATGATGCACAGGAGGCTGCAACATAGCTCATGTGTGACAGGCAGAGACGGAGACAGCATCCACATCTAGCAGGCAGCAGTGGCAGCACTTTTGATATGATGATTCAGTCTAATCACGGCTCATAATACTTGGAGGACAAGCTTTATGACTTTTATCTACACTTTTTTTTGTTTTTGCTCAGAGTGAGTTATTTCAAATATAAACTCACCTTAAACTTGCAGTATTCCGTCGCTTCTTTGCTATGGTAATTCATGTGCTGACATTGTAGACGTGTGTTGTGGGAAGTAGAGGTGTGCAAGATGCACATTATCTTAATAACGTTCAAATGCCGGGTGAGATGTTTTTCACAGCTAATACAATTCAGGTAGCAGTACAGTAATTCCATCAACGCCCTTGATTGAAGCAAAATGGTAATATGCAAATACCAAAAGAGATGTACAGCTACAAGCAAAACTCAGAAATCATTTAGATTTAAAGAAATAATATTGCACAGAGAGGGGAAAAATTAATCACACGGAAAAGTGTCTCCTTTAAGATTGCACTGGTGTATTACCCGGAGGCATGGAATGTAAATGGAAAATCAACATTGTACCCTGTGATAAGGCTAACAAATTAATAAAAGTATTTTCCTTTCCTCCTCCCATGCTGATGCCTGTATGAAAGTCTGGAAAGGAACTTTTATTATTTTTCTCCTTCCCTCCATCTGTGTGAGGTTTTGTTTTGCAGGTAGCAGGATTAACATCACAGCTCACCTTGGCTGCGTGTCAGCTTGTTTTTCAGAGAGCAAACAGTCTCAAAGGGCTTTTTCAATATGCTGTAATGGAATGAAAATAAAAATGGAATGAAATATTAAGGTAAAATAATATTCTTTATTGACATGGCTTTATATTTGTCTATACTGGATGTGTGAACATAGAATATAGTGCAGCGCTGCGCTTTGAATAACTTTGCAGTATCGCAACAAAAGAAACAAAGAGAGGCAGAAGTTCTTTTTTTTTAATGAAAGCCTAAAGGATATGATGCAACTGCTGAACATCTCCCTTATGTGTGTATGCATGTGTGTGTGTCTGTGTATGTATGTGTGTTTGTGTGCGTGTGTTCCCTCAGGTCCTCTAGAGGATGGCCTGGAGGAGGAGGAGGAGGAGTGCGTCTCTGAAGAGAATGAGCTCCTGGCCAAAGACGAGTTCTCGGCGGAGGAGAACTTCACCGGCGAGTTCGAGACTGAGAACATGAGCTGCGAAGATATGGAGTACTTCTGCAACAAAGGTGACGATCCCGTACTTGTTCTACACTCCGTACTTCCAGAAACCGTTCTACGCAAACAGTGTGTGGTTTTCTTTTTAATGTCTAATATGTGACAATATGTTGAGCAACCCTCGTGCCAAGCATCAAAAATAAGTTTTTGATGCGATTTGAGCATGTTGACGAATAAAATTCGTCAACATGCTCAAATCAGACCTGGCAGAACTTGTGTCCGCATGAGAATTCCTCCCGCATCACCGCCTTGAGTTGAAACTATCCATTTTGATATTTGATCCCAGCAATCCACTCAAGAGCAGTGGTTTGATCTGAAAGTGGGAGATGGCATCGGCAACACCGGCTCTCCCTCTGTGATAGTGCTGTGAAGGTGTGCTACGGTACACCAATGCACTGGAGAGCGTAGCACTTCCCTTTGAGCCAGCGCTGAAGCTCTGTGAACACTCAGCAGCACCTGCTACTGCTCGGAGGTCCAGCACTATAAAGCACAGCCAAATGCGCCCGAGTCCTCTTTGAACTCCAATTCAATTAGATTGCTTCTTTGTATGTTTGTTTCATTTCGGTCACACCTTGCCATCACAGGAGCTAATTTGTGGTCTGCTCCAGGTTACAGTGTGAAGATGACAGACTTGTCCCTCCTCCCCCTCCCCTAATTCCCCCTCTCCTCCTACCCCCCGGTTGCGTGGCTTTCGCTACCCCAGGTGTCCCCACTCTTACAGGCTCGCGGATGCCATAAATTTGACTTTTTAATGAAGAACCTATGCTTTGAATGTCTGCCTCCTCTTTCTCCTTTCAAAGGGAAATTTGTTTAGAATTATTTCTTCACACCTCTAAACTGATGTGCCTCGTGGGATTACATTATTGAGGGGAAAAAAAAATCTTTCATGTTTCAGGTGGGCTATGCCCCAGTAATCGTATCAATAATGTTTTCCTTTTGTTCTCTGGAGAAAGTTGAACGGCACAATTGTTCGGAAATTGCAATTACCAGCGACGCCTCGTTTGCTTTACCCTTTGTCTCCTTGGTAATGTGTCCTTACTCAAACTTCAAAGTACAATGTATGGTCTTGTAATAACCCAGTAGCTATGAAATAGGGGGCACAGTACATATTGGTGGTTACAACGAGAATAAAAAAAAGTACAACTTCTGGAAATTTTCAAAGAGCCTTGTCAGAGACGTTGGAAAAATTCCCATTGTTTTGGATGAAACCATATGAGGAACTGGGCCTCAAATCTCCTGTCTGTTCCCGTGTTTATGAATAAAGTCAACACTAAATAGTAATCCCAAATGTCAAATACTACTTTTATGGGACACTAGTAATCTGTTCTTTTTCATACACCAGCCATGTCAGATTTTTATTATGACTCTGCTATCTAAGCTTACAGTAGCTAAGTCTCCTATTGCCTCCTAAGACCCGAATGATGTACTATCCAAATGTCCCTTTTCCTCATGCCACTTTGTGCACGATCATCAGGTGTAGTCATTTTCCCCATGATCCCTTGCTCAATTAGATCTATTTAAAACTAATGTCGGAGTGGCTTAAATTTACCCCACTTCTGTGAAACTGCCGTGAATTAAACAGGACGCAATCCTGGCGGCATTAAATGGTTTAAGTGTGTTATTCCTCGACTATAGGAGGAAAAAGAGAGCCCCCTGATTAACTAAACCCTCTCAAATGTGATGGCGTGCTGTAATTAGCCCTGTGCGGACTTGAACGTGGATTTTAAAGCAGCCACTCATCCCATGGCCTTTATCTTCGGCTGCTTCCCGGAGAATACGGTCTCCCGTGTAAGGTTCCTCCACTGAGCAGTGACTCTCTGGTCTTAGCTTAGCCTTGTATCTGTGTAGTCACTCTCTGAAATGGGCTTGTCAGGGGGACCTAAAACCTCCATTAAAAGTTTCAGTCTATAATAGGTATTAAAAAGCTGTAGGAACACAAAGAGGAGTACCAATTTTCATTAACATATGAAGCACTTATTAACTTTGATCAGAGTGCGGTGAAGTAGTAAAGCCGCTTAAAGGCGCAAAGGTCAAGAAGTTGAATGCCACCAAAGACTCAGTCATTTGCCTTACCCTTGCAGAAAAGGGACTCCCCAGATAAGTGCATGGAGCACCTTGATGTCCCATCTTGGTCTCGGGCTTGGGAACCTTTAAACTGGGTGATGGTTGGCTCTATAGCCTGTTCAGTTAATGGTGTCACGGCTCTCGTTGGTTTTTGGTGTTCTCACATGAATGTGGTTTGTGAAGTGCCATCACATACAGGAGCCTGGTTGCTTAAAATTGGCAAAAGATGCTCTAGGCAATCTCACAGAATCTCACATAATAATATAATTAGTAGAAGAATACAGTCAAACACAGAAACAGTCCATTCTGCACAACTAGTGATTTTACTATTGCTAAGCAAGACTTATTTAGCAATTTGATGATATCAAAATATTTTCCTTCTTCAGTTTTACTACTTTTGAACTTCTTCCAACAACAACCTTCAGATTTATTTTGTAATGCCTTAGAAGCCTTCTGAAGTGAGAAAACCACTGGTCAATATTATTCATAATAGCCAACACCAAATAGCGTACACATAAACTATTAAAATTGGAACTGTGGCACTAATCAACCATTAAATGTATGAGGAGTCCTTTGTCAGAGACACGCAACATAATACCTCTGAAACACCATATGGGGGTGAAATGAAGCAGCTTGGTTGAACAGAGAAGGAACACAGATTTAATACACCTACACTCAGAGGGGGTCTGCCGACATAGCAAGAGCATTGTGAGGAAAAAAAGACTCCTATCATAAGAAATAACCTTGACTTTCCTTTGTGATTAAAACAGAGTCTTACCTCAAACAACAACTAAAAAACTCCTGCTCAGTCACCCTCGCATTTATGGGGCTCTGCTTGTGAGCCCACATTCCACAGCAAAGATTTATACACACCTGACTCCATAATTGTTGGAAATATACACTGGGTTTATATACTATGTGTGGCATCTTTTTTTTTACTGAAATTGTGAAATTTCACCTTGCAGTTTTACCCCCTCTTTTATTGTTGGCTATCTGTGAAGTTCAGCACAGGGTGTTGCCACAAGCTGTTCCCTCTCTGCGTTCCAAGTGTTGTCTGATGACAAATGACTTCCTTAGTTAGCTCTGACAGTAAATTTACATGTCATTTCATGTGTGTAATTTACTAGATGTAAAACATCTTTTTGTTGAGTTAGATAAAAGGACCATTTTAAGCTCAAACTGCTCGATTTTGTTGCTATAGTGAGGGTTTATTGGGTGAGTGTCAGGATACATCAAGGGCAGCTAAATGTAAAAATGTGCACTCTTCTGCACCGCTCATGTTAAATTATAGAGCTACAGTGTAGTGACAAACATTTGATCACAGCAGAAGGGACACGTGAAAGCTCCGGACTCCGCAGTCAACATTGCGACGAACAAATCCCACCTTGACCCTTCAAATAACCTCTCAGTGGGTAATTTGAACCACAGCAGTCAGAGCCTTACAGTAACAAACAGAAAGTGCAGAATTAATTATGCCCCTCTTTGTGTAACACATAAGTAACCAGAATCTCCAGCAACAGAGGAGGAAGATCTCCTTGGCTCTTTTGCCACTGCTGCCAGTGCCCAGAATGGTAAATGTGGAATTTTAATGCACAGTTGATGCTGGAGAATATGGGGAAATGCTAATTTGTGGTGCGATAAGATGAATCGAGTCATCCCTTTAGCCCCATTTGACTCAGTGGAGGAAATTAATCATTAATGTTTGTTAAGTATGACAATCTAACTGGGCCAGATCTACATGCTCAGAGACTGAGGCAGAGCGAGATAAAGACCCAGGCTGCAGACAGGGAGGAAAACTGCCAGATTCTGTAATGATGGGAATTTATTGGCATTTAAAGAGACAGTGGCAAAGCATTTCACTAATAGCCTCTCTCCATTGGAGTGCTCTGCCTGCCACAAATTGCATGCAATTCAAACCTATTTTTCAGATAGCAGAGAAGTCTCACAGCTATGCTTGACTTTGGTGAAAAAGGTTGCTTCCTGGAATTGACTTTATCTGTTGCAGCATAATCTGCATCAACAACCAAATATGCAATATCAACTGACTAACACTACCACTGCTGGGGGACACATACAATTACATTCTGAGCTCCAACAGTAGCAAGATTGTGATGGGTTTCGGAAAAAGTGGCAGTGGGTTCAAGTCAGTGAGTCTAGAACTCAGTAACACATAGAACTGTGCAATCCCATACGAAGATATAAAATTACTTATACTCTATTTTGCAGAAAGAGCGACCTGTCTCTAGACTCAGTGGTCAGGATTAGAGCTCTCAGGGCTCCTTAAAGTCACATGCCGGAGATTGACATTTTCAAGGGCTTCTTTGGCAGATACAATGCTAAAAGGGAGAGAAAAAGCCAATATGACATTGTTGCTACCTTGCTCGAGGAACTGTTTGTGTAAATCGCCTATAAGCTTATTGACCTGAATGTGTGGCACGCTGCGTGCGACTGCGATTTGGCTAGAGAGCTGTCCTTTGATAGAGCAGCGATAGGGCTGATTTTAACAGCTCACTGGCTCCTCTTGCATGCCCGCCAACCTTGCACCCAGCAGGCCATCTCGCCTCCCCAACCCTCCCCGTCCCTTCTGTTCTCCTCAGCCTTCCCTCGCTCAGCCTTAAGTATCTCTGTTTGATTGCGGAGGAAAAGGAATCTCAACCAGATGTAAATTATGATCCAGGCGATAATGTGGAGCATGATCACTGACAATCTGTCTCCCTTGATAAGACTGCAGAGGGTTTCGATTGAAATGATAAAGAAAGAGCTATTTCCTATAGTAGACCTGTGTGTGTGAAATGTAGCACTTACATCAATTTATTTTTAAATCAAAAAGGTAAAAATTCATATGAAAACGTAATATTAGGTCTCCATATTCTTTGTATTCTGGGTTTTATCAAACTGTTCTGTAAGCAAACAAGTGCTGCTCCAGCACTTCTTCCTCTGCTCTGCTTTTTCCTTGTGACATTTGTGCAGGAAACTTCATCAAAGCCCTGTGACATTGTTCCCTTGTGAGGTTGCCGGGGCGATTGTGTTTAAAATGCATTGCAAACTGTGTTAGATAGACGGCAGAAAATCCTTAATCACTGCTTAATTAAGGAATCATCTTGTAGCTTTATTTCCCGGGCTGTAATTAAACACTTCCAATACGTTTCGTTACAGGGCTTAACATGTTCGCCTGAGATCAAGGTAGTGCCTTTAATGTTATCTTGCCAGCTTTTTTTAAACTCCGCTCCATTGGAAGGAACTGTTGATATACGCCTTTGTTATCCTCGTCAAAATACGAGCCTAGTATGCTAAAGAGGTTCTCCAGGCCCAGCAATAAATAGTGGAGGAATTTAG
Organism: Pseudopleuronectes americanus; assembly: GCA_038501795.1. Taxonomy (NCBI): domain Eukaryota; kingdom Metazoa; phylum Chordata; class Actinopteri; order Pleuronectiformes; family Pleuronectidae; genus Pseudopleuronectes; species Pseudopleuronectes americanus. Next base: position 23,360,729 of record CM076722.1, read on the forward strand.
TTGAGTGAGCTCCCTGATAATATACTGGGAGAGAGGAGGAGTTGGAAAACGTCAGCCCAAGCAGACACTTGCATAAGCAAAACTGGGTCATAATGACCTCATGTACTGTAAGTAGGACATTTCTGCAGACTTCTCTTGCAGTATCACTTTTTTTCTTGGTACACACCTCTTCTTTTAGAGCGAGGCAGAAAGCTGACATCCTGTTGGCAACGTTTTTCTGCTTTCTTTGAAGTGAGCCCTATCAAAAAAATTAAAAATTAAAAAAGCTAAACAAGCAAAGTGTGTGTGTGTGTGTGTGTGTGTGTGTGTGTGTGTGTGTGTGTGTGTGTGTGTGTGTGTGTGTGAGTGTGTGTGTGCTTGATCTGGAGATTAACCTGAGGACGGAGGATCCAGGAGTGTACTACTGACAGTTGTCACTGGAAATGTGATGACCTACTATTCTGAAATGCTATCACTCTCAGATTTGGTAAACAACCGTGTGGCAACAGCATGTACGTGTGTCTTAGGTCTGCTGTCTTTTTAAATAAGTCCCATCTTAAGCACATCTTAAAATTATATTGTCTTCCCTAAATCTCTAAATATAATAACTGCACATTTCCAGCACTTTTGTAGTGTATGAAGTGTAGTAATCCATTGTGGTAATCCAGGCCTGTCCTTGAAAGTTCATGATTGGGTTTAAAACATCAAAGGGCTGAAAATGATATGGTGACAAAAGTGAAAGAAATTTTCCTCCACAAACTACCATCACACCCCCCCAAGCAGGTTTGTCCGAGCTCGGAGACACACTCCGCTCAACCACTGTGTCGGCCCCAACGGATTTATTTAGAGCACCACACGAGGGACACCTACGAAGCACTGATTTATGTGCTTGTAAACTTTGAGTACATACTGTGCTTACTGTAGACTTGCTAAAACATTTTTAATTATAATTCCTTTCCATTAAGTGCATCTAGGAATGCTCAACAGGCTCGGCTGTCAGTGATACGGCTGCACACTAAGAGCAGGAGCGTGTTAAGTAAGGTCTTTACACACTTACATCCAGGAGAGAGATACCCAAATATCCCTTAGCCTGGTCTGTGTGAGCCCCGAGACTGTAAATCAGCCCTACATCCTATAACACACACTCTAGCTCGCTCCACAATAGATCAAAAGGTAATAAATAGCCACCTCTCTCCCACACATTGCTTTCCTTCCTGTTCTATGGGGCTTCCTCCTGTTCCTGCAAGCACTCACAGGAGCTTGTCTCACATAAAAGTGTGCAGCTGGGCCTGGTGAGCTCACAGCAAACATACACAAATAGAACTACATATACAAACAAAGCACACACACACTCACAATAGAAACAAAACTTCTGATTATGGCACACTCTAGTATTACAGGAAAGAGCTGTAAAACTATAAGATTTTTGCTGGGATAATATCAAAAGTCCATCAGACAGCACATTGATGTGGTTAATTATATTAGGTGTCTCGAACATTTAATTTGGCTTGAGTGTGCTTCACTTTGTGTCATCTGTGCTTGACGGACTTTTATTTTATTTTCTGTCTTTCAGGAGAGGAAGATGACAACCGACAAGCAGGCGAGTCGGAGATGGACACACAGGGGGAGAAGACCCGACATGCTGCAGTGGGCCTGGACGAATGGGATGGTCCAAGTAAGGACAAGTCTTGTCTCTAGACATCCTCCAGGGGCCACCAGGCAAAGTTACTGTAACTTAACTGTAATGCATGTTGCATAGTGGGAGGCAAGATATATCGATTTTGGCTTTGCATATACAAAATGAGCAACAGATTTCTAAGTCTTGGGGAGAAATGAGGTAGATGTCTACATTCAATATAGCATGCTACTTAAATGTATACATACCCACTTTTCCATTAACAGCACCATATTGCAAATATCTGCTGGATCAAAGAAGCAGGTTTCTTTTTTAAAGAATCCGATAATATAATACAGACACTGCTGGTTTTTTCACTGCAGTTTACAACAGGTTTTTTTTTCCATCTTGTTTTGGTCTCTTACTAAACGCAACTTCATCAATGTGATGGATAACACATTGAACAAGAGTGTTGTTCAGCAATTACTGCTCAGCAACAGCAAGCACCCCCACTGCTGACCACATGAAATATGAGTCATTTTTAATGCAGAAAATGACCTCGAGAATTTGTTGCAGGTATATGCATTTGTAAAAGAAAAAAAGGAGAGAAAGAAGAGACGTGAAAGAGGAAGAGAGAGAGAAAAAAAGGGAGAAAAAAGTGGATTTGGGCAAGTTATGCTCGCTAGCTTGAAGCCCCCCGGGGTGTGTATTTTATACTGACAGTGAATCAGTGTTATCGCACCTATCAGATAATGCATTTATCATTAAATTTCACATTTGCATTTAAATCTGGGGAAGGAAATGAGCATTGCTGGCTAAAGATAAGAGCGCTGGGACGACAGTAATAAACCATCACTGTGATCAGTCAGGAGACAGGGCTGAGGGGGTCAGCTCAGAACTATGGGGGCCGTGACAAAAAGAAGGCATCACATGCGGGAAAAGGCCCCTTTTGGGCAAGAAAATGCTGAGCTTAAAAATACTCCTTTGAAAAGAAGGGATGGATGTAGCATGAGTAGATGTATTACTGACTGTAATTATACGTCCCTCTTCTACTTAGCCATCAGAATGAGAATTAGAGGCTCAGGAACTCGCTGCTGGACAGGCAGCGGAGGCAGAGAGAGGAGGGAGACTTGGATTTCCTGGGAGTGAAGTGTATCTTGCACACGGTGAGGATGGCTGAACTGCAGAGGAGGCGGTGTGAGACATGATGTCCATTTTCATGTTTTTACTAAACCACAGCCTTCCAAGTTATCAAGTGACATCCAATCGGAGGACTTCAGCACGGTGTCCTCAAGTCTGTTGCATCAGAAACAGAAAAATGGCACTCAACACATGGCTGCGTCCAACTTTAAGAGACGTGCCTTGATACGCTGTGTGGTGGATATGCACAGGCTTGATCTCTGCAGTCAGGATTATCATAGAAAAACATGTTCCTAATCAACTTGTTACCTCTTATGTACGTTTCTCGACATCGCTATGATATACCAACCAATTAGTGAGTAACTTACACTGAGGCATTCGCGCCTCTCTTCTGTTTTCTCAATGGGCAGCATAGAGTGGGCAGAAATTAATCTCAGCGCATAATAATGCCATTCACTCTCCCATCATGGCTGCCACGAAAGGTCATTTCCCTTTTTAATTTTTTCCATTGTGCTGCAAAAGTCAGATGGGCATGTTATAATTTGAATAAAGAGGGGAATCAGACAATCAGATACGGACGCTGGAAATGACATGACTTCCTGTTCATAGCGATTAAAAGCAAATTTATTTAGTTAGAGACTGTCTACCCTTTAATCTCTTTGTAAATGTTCTGATAGTTCAGCATTCAAAAGTTCTTTGTTATTCTTTGGCTTAAGTTTAAGCAGGTGTGATTATGATCACCAACAGATAATTTTTAATCACTGCGCGTGTGTGCATCTGAATAGGATGTGTAATGGCCGTTAACATAAAAAGAGAGTGAAGCCTTTTAATGAGGTGGGCTAACTCGGAACATGCCCACCTGCTTTGGTGATTCTATTGAAGCACCTCCATACCGTTTCCCTTTTGCTGAGTAACAACAAAAGCCTTTACAATCTACATCCTGTAATTGAACTTTTTTTTGTCCCTGCATTTCATCTCCACTTTAGTAGCTCATGTCAAGTGCTGTCCACGATTGCCCCCTGTTCTGTGATTGTCTTTCTCTGTGGAACAGCAGAGAACCGCACTGAATGACTCACTATTAATCTGATAGCTGGCTCTTCTCTGTTGTTCAGAGCGCCGGGTCTCTGATGTGGAACACCCAGTGAGTTTCCCTTTCTCTCCGCTCGTCTCTGCGACTATGTCCTTAAGCAAATCTGCACACTGATCTTCTGTCTCGTGCTCATTTCTCGTCACGGATGTTCCGCAATCAGCCGCTGATTTGGGAGATAGTGCGTCGTGCTATTCTATTCATTTTCATGGAGCAGCGATGATATCAATCTGAGTCTCTCATTCTCTCACACTCGCTCTCCTCTAGGCTAATTGGGAATGGCGTGCGTTAGCTAGCTAACTCTGCTAATGAACTTGTTCTCAGCCTTATCTCAATGCTTGCTCATGTAAACCACACCCCCTCATGAAAGCCATGGAAATCCAGGGTTTGTTAAGAGCCCTGTTATTACGATCATTGCCATTTCTTCTTTTCTGCTAAACAGAATTTAGTTTGGTCCGATATTTATTCATGCATTAGTCTATCTACGATCTCAGCTAGTTGACATGAAACAAGATAACAAGCTGATATTGTCCATGAAGTATTTTACCACCACTGATTAGATTTAAGATATACCTGATGGACGCTGCACAGTTCAGAAATAATTCATTGTAATGCAACATGTACAAATGACGACAATTCTGCACGGGAGGTATTTATCAACAGTGGTTTTATTCAGGGCTTCAGGTTCATCAAGACTTTACAACTATCTCTCAATACAGGACAATACAATAGAACTTTACTGTCAGCCCCAGTGGGAAATTATCTTTGCAAAACTAAAGCGTTATTAAAGGGGCAGTCAACCTATTTATCTGCAGCATGCACAGATGAATATATTGTGCGTGTAATATATTTATTTGTAGCAGCATTAGCTAGAGTTTCTGTCTTATCAGAAGTACAATGCAATACAACTTTATTATCCACCGTAGTGGAAATTCCAGCTATTAAATTATTAAAAGGGCATTCCACTGATTTCCCACCTAATGTTTTAGTTTATTTGTCACACAAAGTATTACTCAGTCAGTGAAATCAGCTCAACCATTCTAATACTTATACTGAGATGCTAATGCATAGAACATTAGAGACAACATTTCAAACTACAATTATTATTGAATTTGTTATTGAATTCAAGCGATCTCCATCTTTGTCAACAAATATCATTCACAGAAAGCATGGGCTGCTTTCCACCAATACTATCTGTAAGAGTAAAAGCACAACAGAAAACATTACTTTGCAGAGGGGCTTATGTGACCATATCTGCCCGTTGGCTGCTGAGGTGTTAAAACTCTAAATCCCCCATCCTTGATGGGTAAAATCTATTCTATAACTTCACATAAAAAATAATTGTGCATTGCTGTCTTGGCATCATACACGATGACATTAGGATCTGAGATATTGCAGCAAGCTCGCTGAAAATACTGCACACAGTTAAGGAGAAGATGCAGTAGGAGGAGATGAGTGGGACAGAGCGGTAAGTGAAGCGATATGATCACCTTGTCCACAAATCTCCTCTCTTGGCTTTCCCTGATGGCTGGCGTGGCCCGGCTTGCTCAGCTCCCGGTGCCAGCTGGGCAGCAGCCAGGGCAAGGCAGGGGTCAGCTGAAGGAGCGGCCATCTGAGAATCTACCTGACGGTCAGACACAGACGGAGCACAAGCAAAAAGAACCCGCCCCCCGAAATACACACACACACACACACCACCCTGAACAACTTCTATCAGCCCCTTCCTTCCCCTTTCAAGACATCAAACAGGCACAAGCTGAAAACGCAGCTTCACTCAGATGTAAAAACTCTTGAATCTCATTTTTGACTCCAGCCAACCCAGAAGGGTCTGTGACCAATCCATCTTCTTCCAGTCTCCCCCAAAAAAAAAGAAAAGGAAGAAAAAAAACAATAACCGTTTCGGGTTTAATGCACATATGTCATGCTAAGAGAACTGGAGGACCAGATGGCCACGATAGCGTGGCAGGTGCCTCAACAAATGTTTGCGGTTGCCCATGCTGCTATTTATATCGTGGTGAAACACAGACACGCAAATATTTGCAAAAGGACAGTGGGCCGTTTTTGTTGGAAGTCAAAGTGATCAGCAAAATAAACAGATGGGATTAAACCTTTTGGGCATCAGTCACCTGAACTTTGAAATTCCCTCAGTTCGTCTAACTAAACTTAGTGGAAAACGGGAAAATACTAAGATGAAGGTCGTACAAAGAAGGTTACAGGGTCTGATTAATACAGCTCCTCCAACTGCAATCAGCAGTTCATAATATATTCCTAAGTATGTACCATTTAAGTTTCAACATTTGGCCCCAAATGAACTGAGAGGGAATTGACCAAAACTCAAGCACAGAGGAAAACTTTTAAATTATTGAGCAACGACATTCCGTTTGAGGACAGCTCAGTCAGGTTGCTCTCAGTAAACAAGGCATTTTCTAACTCGGTGCCCAAGTCCATTATAAAGTCAGGGTGTCGTCAAGAAAGGAGGGGCGAGCTGAAATGAGGGAGGGAGACAAACGGAGCACCCAGATGCAGATTAGGCTGCGGAAGATGAGGGTGTAAAAGGGATTTAATGGTAGGATGGATTAGAGAAATCCTTGTAACAATGTTAAATAATTATGGTTCCAGCCGAGATCAAAGCACCATTGATTGAACCCCTCAAGCCTTCAGCACACAGAGTCTTGGAAAGCAAAGATTCGTAAACTGGTGCTCAGACCACTCCGGCTGCTCCAGTTAAATTGGATTGGAAATATTAGGATATAGATGAATCCTTCAGGAGGCTTTCGCAAAGCTTTTGTCACCGGAAATGTAGCTTGGGAACGGTATGAAAGGTTTGATAGTGTACTGTCTCGACAGAATCATAAGACGAGGGTGTCGCAGCTGTCTCCACAGATACCTAAGCGTTTTAAGTAGACTTATAGACACACTTGACTGTTATATCAGCAAACTGAAAACTTTCAGCGCAGGCTTTCATTCGAGGTTTTATATTTTTTTTTCTCTCCCTCCGTCTTGTAATCAAGAAATTTGGACGTGCATCATGGCAATTCTCCTTTCAGAAAAGGAAGGTT
>CM076722.1:25172608-25372608 GCA_038501795.1 Pseudopleuronectes americanus
GGACATGTTTTCCGATAGAACAGGAACGTTCAGTTCTATTCAGCATGTCAGCACATCACATGGGTTTGTCATCCACAAATCTGCTGTGCAGTGTGCCATAAGTACTTCATTATAGGTTTAGCATTAGCACACATTATGGGAGTTCATTGCTTCAAGCTGTGCATGTTGTTCATGTGTCTGGGATTGTTAATTTACAAAGACATGTTCCTAGTGTACAGTTATGTTTTTTTTTCTTTTTCTGGCAATTTAGGTCTCCATTTATTAACCTATGTATCTTTGGACCTTGGGGGGATGCCAGAATACAGAGAGAGGACCTACACAGTCATGGGGAGAACATAATTATACTGTATACAAATAGATGTATTCATATATTCATCTCTATTTTCAATGAATTTTCTGTCAAAATTGCCCATCACAATTTTTCTAAATCCAACATAATATCATCAAATTGCTTATTCAAAAGTTACAATGCTAAATATATATTCAGTAAATTCTCACAGCTGAGAAGCTGAAACTACATTATTTTACATGTTTGATTATCAAAATGGATGACCATTGATTATGCATCAATAGATTAAGCGATTAATTGTTTCAGGTTTGCAGCATCTTTCATTTGAGTCTATTGCTAGTATGTGTTTTTTGTACAATACATCCAACAGTAGCGAATTTTTAATCCCTCAGATTTAATAGAACCAATGCATGTTGATTAATAATATGTTTTTTCCCCCTTAGAAATTCACTAGAGACACAAATTGTGGACCCTCCTGCTCTTCGCCATCAGCATGCGGTGACTGGGGTCTGAAGACCCAGTTAATCCGGCCGCAGCAGGCAGCTTAGATGAAGGATGAAGAGCCCAGTGCACAGATACAGGGACGTAGAGCATGGGCGTGGGCATGCCGGGGATAGGGCAGGAGTAAACTCCCTACAGGCTGAGCAGCGCATCCCCATTTCCAAAGATGTTATCACTTCCTCCTCTGCCTCTGCCATGTGGTTCATCTGGGATGCCTGCGGCATAGTGTGCGTGGTCATCACCTGGCTGCTGGTGTTGTATGCCGAGTTTGTGGTGCTGTTTGTAATGCTGCTGCCCTCCAAGAGTCTGACTTACTGCATTATAAATGGGACCTTGTTCAACACACTGGCCTTCCTTGCCCTCGCCTCACACCTCAGGGCCATTTGCACTGATCCTGTAAGCTGAGCTTTTTCGGGTGTTAATTTCTGGGGCTGTATCCCAAAAATATTTTTTTCAGTTATATCTTCAATGATTATTTTTATGTGTCACGTAACACAATTTTTTTTAATATGGTTTTGGCGAGATGCTCAGGGTGACTGCGATCATGTAATTTGCTCACCCTCTGAGCTATAAGGGTTGTCCAATTGGCCGAATATAACGTCTCTAATATAACGTCTATAAAGACTGAGTCCATTGTCAGTTGTTATTTTATTCATAGCTGGGTAAAAACAACATAATTTGTTTGTAATTATTATTACAAACGTGTTCTGATAGAATCTTTTGCTGCACTACACGTTTGCAAAGATACAACGGTTAAATGGTTTGTATTTATATCGGGCTTTTCTAGTCTTTACGGTACACTTTGCCATTCACACACACATTCATACAGTGCATCTATTAGCAGCACTTATTTTCCATGAGGGACAATTCGGGATAGGGCTACACGATATTAGGAAAACATGTCATATGCGATTACGTTGTTTAATATTACAATGAAGATATGACTTGCAGTCACTGGCTACCGACGCAGAGACCACGGACAGCTCCATAGCCGGGAGAAGGTGCACAGCCCGGCTGCAGCGCCACCGGGTCCGGGTCAGACACCACAGAGCCATGCACAGCTCTACTAAGTCCACCTATGGTGTTAATTTGGGGTCTTTTCATACACGTTTTGGCCTTTTTTTTTCTTTTTTTTTCACAATGGCGTCTCTGCCATTGTGGACTGCGCCAACTGTGTCAAACCAAACAAAGCGACACCAGCTCCTCCAGCTCCACATACATTTACTAAGTTTACAAAGTCTGTTGTTTTTACCCAGACTGCATTTACTCGTGTGTCCAGAGAGAGAGAGAGAAATTAACTGAACTGAGCTTTCTTCAGAGTTCATTATTTGGATACTTAAATACAGCAAAAGAAGAAATTGAAACTGCAAAGAAATGCAGAAAGTTTATAGAGCTCTCTGTGTGATAACAAACACAAGATAAATTGTGAGCCATCATATTTTTGTTCTTGCATTTACATAGATGCAGAGAAAGTATTCATGAGGATGTGCATTTCTAATAACTGACTTGTGTCAACATGCATACTTATATCATCTTTAATCGGGGAAAACATGTCAGTAATGATGTATGTCGAACAAATGTTCAAGAATGTGTATAGATAGGCAATGCAAAATGTCAATTAAAAGTATGTTTAGCCTTATTTGCTAATTATTTTGACTAATTATCAAAAAATTTCGCTCAAGTCTTCTCTGTGGTGATGTTTCCTGGAAGGGGGCCGTACCTAAAGGGAATGCTACTAAGGAATACATAGAAAGCCTTCAGTTGAAACCAGGGCAGGTGGTCTACAAATGTCCAAAGTGCAGCAGCATCAAGCCTGACCGAGCACACCACTGCAGGTAGGGCAACTGTGATGTAATATTCTCATTGCAGTATTTGATGTTCACACACCCTGTCTTATGTTTACAGCTGCATTGTTTTTGTACAGTGCACACTGTTATCAGAAATTTCGACTTAAGAAAATTGCTCCTGCCACAATCTTGTTCCTTTAACTCTCTACTATCATTGTAATTCACAGTTTTCCTTTTATTTTGGTCAATTACTGTTTCCCCTTTATGTTTAACTCTCTCACAGTGTTTGCAAACGCTGTATACGGAAGATGGACCATCACTGCCCCTGGGTCAATAACTGTGTTGGGGAGAACAACCAAAAGTACTTTGTGCTTTTCACAGTAAGTTCACGCTGACAAGGAGTCTCACTCACTCTAGTAAAAGACTAACTTTCCGTATCCACATACGCAATTGGTACAATGTGCAGTGAAATGTGTTATTTTGCCTGCATCCAGTTTTTAAAATAGTAAAATAAAAGACACAATGTAAAAATAACAATCAGTAGTATTACATGGTATGATATATAAATACTATAATAAATATTTGTAAATTGAGGAACTGTGCAAGTGTTCAGAGTCCGGTTTAACGCTGAGAGGTGACCAATTTCTCAGATTGTAGCTAAAAACACATTTTACTAGCTTTTTTAAGGGGTTACGTTGGAAATCAGTGGAAGTTGCTGTTGTAATGCCAGATAGATGCAGATGAGAGGGATTCCTCACTGGTTACCACTTTGTATGCAGTGTATGTGGAGAAATGTCCTTCACTGTGTCTTTTCCTTTCTTGTCTTTTAACCCAGATGTATATTGCACTCATCTCTCTCCATGCTCTGGTCATGGTGGTCTTCCATTTCCTCTATTGCTTTGAAGATGATTGGACAAGTGAGTGTTTTTAAAGCTCTATAACCTATAATTTCCTTCACTGTCAGAATTTTGAGGCCTGGATTGATATTGTATTTCACTATAACTATTCTCTGACACTTTTATTGTAATACAATTGAATATAAGTAACATTTAAAATGATTTAAGGATAGAGATTGGCAAGGTTTATTTTAGTTTGAGATATCTTAACAACTAAAGAATGTTTTACACCTACATTTGGCAGAACAGGTACGTAGGAAAGGGACAAGAAGATCAAAAACTGTGAAAAGAGCTCCAATGTGAAATCAATAATTTATGATGCATCGTTTTGTTACTAGACCTTCACAGGTCAGCCACCCAATCACATTTTTTCAGGTTTAGTTTTCAGGTGACAAACATAAGTTTGTATTAATGTTTATTCACCTCTTAAAACAAACATAAGTTTGTTTAAAGAGGTGAATAAACATTAATACTATTTTTATTTAGTTAGAAAAAAAGAAAAACATGACATGTCTGTCCTCCTGATGGTCTTAGAAGTTAGAATATGAAGGAAAAATGACTTTGTCTAATAATCTGCACCAATAATTTCAACCAAGAAAACTAACAGACCATCAGTTAACATCAGATTTTTAAAGTTAAGTCACAGAATAAGACCGTATTTTTCTCTTTCTATCCATAATGATGATGAATTGTTATTGATAAATCTCCATCAGGCTTTATCTACACCGACAACAATTAATATTTAAATAATAGCATTGTTATACAATTAATGTAATGTGCCTCTAGTTAATGTAAGAAAACCTTAAGTATTGGACATTCACCTTTTGTAGAAGTTGGACATAACAAATTGCAAATATTTGCGTTCCTGCGGGACTCCAGACAGTGTGCCTTCCTCAAACTACTTACCAAAAACCATGATTAGCTACATGTCGGGTATAATCGGTAACGGTAGTGTTGTCACACGTTCATAACCCGGTGGGAAAATCTCTACACAGTGGAATCCCTAGTGTCTAGTTGATATTATTGTATATGGGTTGAAGATAAAAAGAAAGTTATCCAATCATAAAGCAGCACCCTTAGACTTTCATTCTGTTTTCATTGCAATCTGCTGTTTGACTGACTGCCCTTAATTAGATCTTGTTTTTTAATTTTATTTGTATTACTATTAATATTTGGTTTACAATGCCCGATACCACTTTGGTTGACCCCAAAGTCAGAAAATCTATTTAGTAAGATGCACTAAATAAAGAGTTGATTGTTAGTTTGAGAGTAAATACAGCATTAACTGAATTGATGTTATAAAACTTTGTGAAACATCATGATTGACAGCTGTTGCTGACTTAGGATTAGCTGAGCATGATTGTCAAGGTGGGAGCTTAGTACCGTGGCTCCATCTCCCAAACATTACTCTTAGTGTTGGTTGATATGTAAAAAAATCTGGCGATATTATCTTTTTCGATATCGATATATACCACTATATAAATCAAGTCAGCGCCACTTCACTGAGGCACATTACTCTGCGCAGGTCAACAAGAGAGACAAGTTTGTGTGTGTGTCTGCTCATCTCTGTCCCTCTTCACACAGAAACAGATAATCGCATTTATAAAAAGCCAGAGAATTCATATTTATGTTCCTGGATAAACGGGACGTCGCTTCTTCTGCAGCAATTATGTAAAAACACTGCGTTGCATCATAATCTGCGGAATAACTTATCTTCTGACTTTCTGTCTGTCAGTCTGTTAGTCCATCTGTCCATCCATCTTCATACAAGAACTGATAATCACATGTTTTCAGTTGTTATGATTTCAGATCATTAAATCCGGATCATTCTGGTTACTTTAACCCTGATGTCCAGGAGACATGTTATGTATGTGTTGTGTAGCAGGTTTAAATGTGTGTATCCTAAACACGAGAGCGAATCAAAGAAACACCAAGTAAACATCTGTACTGTAAGTGTTCTAATAACTTCTGATCAGTGATGGTATTTATTGGTGAAGTATAAAGGGAGCGCATGTAAGTGGGGAGTGAGGAGGAAGCAGACTCAGACATTACAGGACGACAGGATCTTTAATTTGAGTGTCCTGTCTACGTCCTTGTAGTGATGCATCTAAGAATCAGAAATGTCCACATCTCTCTGCAGGAGCCCAAACATTAGCACGCATGCTGTGTACGTCAATCTAACCACCGATGTGGCTGTTCGGTTTGTCTGTCAAAACATGGATGGAATGACTTATTGGAGCAGCAGTTCCAATTTTGAGTGACTGCATCATAAATATGAATACTCTCCTGTACTTTGTTCGTTATGAAATAAGACAGCAGATGTCTGATGGAAAATCAGGTGTTTGTTGATTTTTTTATGATAAGTCGATAAATTGACAAAACCTACCACTTAACAATTTTTTTTGTGTGTAATTACCTGCACTATGCAGCAGACGTGATTGACTGTAAAGTGGTGATGATTTATAGTATTATAGTTGTACTTAAACCTGTAGCTACAAGTTTTCCTAACTGCTTAAAAATTCATCCTAAATCTCCATAATCAGTACATCACTGCCTGTGGCTGTAAACTGAATAGTGTACTATATAAGCTTAGCCTCCTTCATTTAATGAAACATGGTTCAACATTATAGTATAGTATTATAGTTGTACTTAAACCTGTAGCTAAACGTTTTCGTATCTGCTTAAAAATTCACCCTAAATCTCCATAATCAGTACATCACTGCCTGTGGCTGTATACTGAATAGTGTATAAGCTTAGCCTCCTTCATTTAATGGAACATGGTTCAACATTAATGGAACCGTAGTTGGTTTTTATCTTAGTCTAGCGGTTCTTCATATGATCCTCTTCTTTGCCCTTTCACTTCTCTTACTCCTTGTCCCTCCGTCCCCCTAGAGTGCAGCTCCTTCTCTCCCCCTGCAACAGTCATCCTCCTCATACTCTTGTGCTTTGAGGGTCTCCTCTTCCTCATCTTCACCTCTGTGATGTTCGGCACCCAAGTCCATTCCATCTGTACCGATGAGACCGTAAGTGACCTGCTTAGTGTCCAATACTCCCCTCCTATCCATCTTTTCTAACGACATCCTGCTACTTTTCAGATGTTCTCCCTGCTATTTTCACCCTTTGTTGTTTAAAGATTAATATCATTGACCTTCCACATCTAATTAAGACTGTTGCAGCCAAGTGACGTTTCTCCCTCTGCAGCCTGAGGGTACATCCACACAACAACGTTTTTGTTTCAAAACACATCATTGTTGCTATGCGTATGCCTATCATCCACACTATAATGGAGAAGTTTGAAATAGAGTTGGCCCTGGTTTAGTTTGAAAAGGATTGTGATGTAGTCTGATTAGTTTCTATCTGTAGAGCATTAACTACCAACGGTGAGGGCAAAACTTTAATACCTACAGGTCCACCTTGTCATCGATCTAGAAGAACCAATCTCTATTGCACTATAGCTGTTCCTTATTCACAGTGACCATCTGCCTCATGTTAACACCAACTCACACTTGCCTAATGTACATGAATAGTCAGCTAATCACATTTTCAGGTGTTTAAGTATGTACAGGGATTATTAAGGCTGGTACGACACAGAGAAGACCTGTCAATTCTGCAAATCCCAGAACCTGAGTTTTTTAAGCACATCCTGTCTGGCTACAAGGATATGCTTACACAGGGTCGGTATGAAGCTCCCTGAAATCCTTGAGATACGCAAAATAGAAGCAAGCCGGGCAAGCCTCTCAACAGTTCAGAATCAGAATTCTTTTGTTGGCCAAGTATATTTTCACATACAGGAAATTTACATGGTGTAGTTGGTGCATAGGAAATAGAACAACAATATATACAAGTAGACAAAGCACTAACTGAAATTGGCAAAAGAGCAAATATTAACAATAGTGAAAACTACAAAATACAAATAAGAGACCAATGTTTTAGGAAATATAACAATAAGTTATTTGGGCATGTGCGGTATTAAGGTGCAGTGATTTTTTTGTTGATGTAGTTTGCTAGGCAAGTGGGCAAGATTCACAGTAGCAGGTCAAGGGAGTGGGCACTCCTGTCTCCTGGAGGGGAGTGGAACATGAGATCTGACCTTGACCACCAGTTGAAACTTCCCTTCCCTTTGACAGGACATTGTGCTATCGTTTACCCCCCTGTGGGACAGCCATCATTGCTGAACTGTTGGTTTCATGGGACGATGGTAAGGAAGTTGCCTTCGAGAAGAAGAAGTATACAGAGCTGGCAACTGTATGCTCAACAGCAGGATGGAAGGCATACACTTATCCAGTGGAAATCAGCTGTACAGGATACACTGGATCATCCACCCAGCGGTTCCTTATGTCTATTAGGGTTAGAGGCTACAAGCTGAAGAAGGGTCTCAAAGACCTTGCGAAGGAGGCTCAAAAGGAAGGATATGGGTTGGTGCAGAGAAGGATTCTAGGGCCAGCTGCAGTGAGTGGTAGTGAGACATCCCTGCTGCTGCGCTTTCACCTTGAGATATTCCGAGATTAAAGGAGCAAGTGAAGAGTGGCTCCCAATTGACAACCATGCAGTAGGCGCAATGGCACCATCGTCAAGCAGAGTTGCCCAGCAGTTGGACCCACTTGTGCTTACATTTATATTTGATTCAAAGCCAAATCGTTTGTTTTGGAAAGACATTGATTCAGTTTTAAGACGCTGTTTTAAAACAAAAACTTATTAGTATGGCTCTAGCCTGAGAAAACTTTTTTACTTTGATTTAAAATGTGTGAATAGAAACTTTAATGTTGAATGTGTGGTTTGGGATGGTAAGACCAGTGATACAGGTATACAGTGCTGTGAAAAAGTATTTGCCCCCTTCCTGGTTTCTTATGTTTTTGCATATTTGTCACACTTAAATGTTTCAGATCATTAAACAAATTTGTATAGTAGAAGAAGATAACCCGAGTAAATATAAAATGCCACACCCATGCCTGATTACTGCCAGACCTGTTGAATACAGAAATCACTTAAATAGAAGCTGTCTGACAAAGTTAAGTAGACTAAAAGATCTCAAAAAGCAACACATCATGCCTCGATCTAAAAGAAATTCCAGAACAGATGAGACACAAAGTAATTGACATGTATCAGTCTGGAAAGGGTTACAAAGCCATTTCTAAGGCTTTGGGACTTCAGTGAACCACGGTGAGAGCCATTATCCCCATATGGAGAAGACTTGGAACAGTGGTGAACCTTCCCAGGAGTGGCCGGCCTACCAAAATTACTCCAATAGCACATCGCTACTCATTCAGGAGGTCATAAAAGACCCCAGAACAACATCTAAGGAACTGCAGGCCTCACTTGCCTCAGTTACGGTCAGTGTTCATGATTCAACAATAAGAAAGAGGCAAAAATGGCATCCATGGGAGAGTGCCAAGAATGTAAAAAAGTTGAACTTTTTGGAAGGGTTGGGTCCTGTTACGTCTGGCATAAATCTAACACAGCATTTCATAAAAACAACATCATACCAAAAGTCAAACATGGTGGTGATAGTGTGATGTTCAAATACTTTTTCACAGAGGGCCAGATGGGTTTGGATAACTTTTTTCCCTTAATAAATGAAATCATCATTTAAAAACTGCATTTTATATTTACTCAGGTTATCTTTGTCTAATATACAAATTTGTTTAATGATCTGGAACATTTAAGTGTGACAAAAATGCAAAAACATAGGAAACCAGGAAGGGGGCAAATACTTTTGCACAGCACTGTATATGGTTTCTAAAAAATGCTTGTGAAATTAGTCTTATAGGAACATGGAGCTCTTCATACTAAGCTGTATGCATCCATTAGAGCAGTAAAATAATAATTTAATGCAGTGCAGGACTTCACTGTGCTTCTCATACAGCTTGTTATACTGTATTGGAATCATGGTATGCAGTTATTGTGGTAAGGAGGAGATGGCATGGAAAAAGACTGAGAGAATAGTTTTTTTCAGAAAGTGGAACTGCACCTGCTGCTTTATATTGGTCAGAAGCATTTCTACCCCTGGCCGTCACCCTTTTTTATTTGCAGAGGTTTTATTATGAGATACTTTTTTCTTATGTCCTGCCATTTTCTCTTAATTTTAGCGGTTCTTCTGTTTGTTTTACCCACAGCATTTACTTTCTCACAGATACTCTCCCATATCACATTATATCAGTTATATTGATATGTCTTTGCTATAGCTTAAATACATGTTTGCTTGCCTCTTCCACTAACACCTCCAATTCCAATACATTAAATTTTGCTTTGCGGTTGCTGTCACTCTGCTCTTTGTAATGCTCCATGGCGGAAACCAGTAACGCACGCAAAACACTCAAATTCAAATACTACTGCCTCTAACATGTTTGCACCTGTTATCATTAACGCAATTATTTTTAGAAGATTACCCGCAAACGGCCACCAACTAAACGTGAAATCTGTTATGATGCACACACAATTTAGCACTCTTTATTCGGGCTCTAAGTAGATCAGGCCTATGGAGTACTCCATCCGTAGCCACATTATGTAAACATGTATAAGCAGAGCACCAGAGTGCTCACATATGACCAAAAATCTGTAAAGTGTGACTAAAAATGCTTCTTGGTTGCACCAGTGCACCTAATAGTTAGCTGTCTATTTGTATTTTAGCAAGTCGTGTCCTTTGCCTGAGAGCTAGGCAAAGTTTACACTCAGTCACACTCTGATACAGAAAAAACAAAAAGTGAAGCAGAAATGAGAGAGGAGAACTTCTTGACGTGAACGAGGCAGTATGTGTCAAAAGGTGGCAGCTAAACCGAATACAGTGTTTCCACGATGGACCGCCAATGCAAAACGATTAGCTCCTTAGGATCAGGGCAGTATCTGGGTCAATATATTGTCCAACAAAAACTGTTGTGTGTAACAGGCCTGCCTTAAAGGTCCAGTTTGTAAGATTTAGGTGAAAGTTATCTATTGGCAGAAATTACATTTTAAATAAACACTAGTGTGTTTCATCTAAACTGTACAAATTGTTGTTTTATTTACCGTAGAATGGTCCCTTTATATTTAAATACCAGACTGGACAAAGTGAACACCTTTTGAGTTTGTATAACAACTGAAAGATACCACAGATTCTATTTCATGTTTGTAGAGGTTATTCAGGTGCAACATGCAACAACTAGATATCACTCAATTCTACAGACTGAACCTTTATTATTTTTAATAATGCAGGAGTTGAGAGGTTTCCTTGCACAATTTACAGCTTAAGTTCTCTGACAATATCTGTCCTATCCAAGCAAAATCGGTATTACACAATGAAATATCCTGAACTGAATCGATATATTGAACAAATTGAAATTCGTTAAATCGGTTTGGGAAATCACTGCCGATACCCAGCCTAAGTCGAGAAATTACTGATGTTTGTAAAATGTATAATAGGTGTACTGCTGTGGTGCCAAAAGGATCATTGAAAAATCATAGGTGTAATTAAATAATGTGCTGGTCTTTTTGAGTTTTCACAGCAGCCTGTGTTATCGACTTATGGCAACTATCAACTGCTTGATAATGCATCTCCTGGTTTCCAGTGTAATGTAAGAGATGTGAGGACCTGAGTCTTTATCAACCAGAATATAAATGAAGTATTCCGTGAATATCGTGTGAAGACTGTCAACCTTGTCACAAATGGTAATGGGAAATGGTCTGTATTTTTTGGGCACTTTTCTAGTCTTCATGACCACTCAAAGCTATTCACAGTACAGTTTTGACATCAACCCATTTAAACGCATTCAAACAGTGCATTTATGTGCAGAACTATCATACATTGATCATACACTCCCAGTACAGCCGTCAGAGACAATTTGAGGTTCAGAATCTAGTCCAAGGCCCACGGAATGGGGGATACAGGGATCCTCTGGTTGTGGAGGACTTGCTCGACCTCCTGAGACACAACCACCCCCTTTAGACAACAGAAGTAGATAAATATATCACTAGAAGCCTGAATGACTTGGCTTTTGGCACAGACGGTTTCCCTTTCCTCATATTTAGCAGTTTGAATGAAGTGATATTTTTATTTGGATTTATTGACAGGGTCTCAAAAGTGTATCTACTGAAGTTTGGTTATCTTTCGTTTTCAGGGTATAGAGCAGTTGAAAAAGGAAGAGAGAAGATGGGCTAAAAAAACTAAATGGATGAACATGAGGGCGGTGTTCGGACACCCTTTCTCCTTATTGTGGTTTAGTCCCTTCTCCACCCCTGACCATGGGAAGGCTGAGACATACCAGTATGTGGTGTGAGAGCTCAGCTCAGGGAACGAGGCAGCTGGGTCGGAAACAAATTGGGAGGCCTGGTCCAAACCCTAAGGGCAGACGTTTGCCATTTTGTTGCTCCCAATGCTGAACACGATTTACACTCTGTATCATGGACAGCTTATCATGTATTTTTTTGATGCCAAACCAAGTGCGCCATACATTCAATTTTTGTGATAAGTTGCAGAGAAAAGGAAACTTTCAGTTTGTGTATCCTGCTTCAAACTATGATGAATCTGTTTTTGTCTGACCTTCTCTGGTGTTGTATCAGAAGCCCATTTTCTCACTGTGTCTTGTCCTGCTTTTCATTAAGATTTTATTTCACCTAATTTACAAGAAGTCATTCAACCACCTTTCCCAATAGATTTTTTGTCACTCAAATAGTTTTAGATTTAGGTACCGTAGTTTTAAGAAATGCACTCTAACATTTCTACTGCCATCCCAGTACAATCGAAAAGACAAATTCCTTAGGGTTGAAACTTATAATTGTTTGCATTTCTTTTATATTAAACGGAAATGTATCAAATTTAAACCCACAGAAGAAAAATAGAACAACAAACAGAACATTGGTTCTGGCAAAACTTACAATTTAGCTTTTTTTCAAGTTTAGAAACATCCCAAACTATATACAAGTCGAGATAAATGGTAAAAAAATTCTAATTTAGGTGAATTTTTCAAAACAAAAATTAAATGCAACAAATTTACCATTCAAAAACAGCTTGAAAATCATCTTGATGTTATGCGTCTCTCGTTTTCACTCTGGCCCTCTTCACAAATGTTGTCAACATCTGATCTGTTATCTGATCACATGTGGTAAGAGTTAAGCACAGGTCTGAACGCACCCAAATGCTTCCTGAGATCTAATCACTCCACACCAAGGCAATTTCCTGTATGTGCAAATACACATGGCAATAAAAATAATTCTGATTCTGATTCAAGCCAAATGCGGAGGTGGAAGCATGTGATCAGATTTTTGCTAAGTGAACGCAAATGCATCTGGGCCACAAAGCTGGGCTGCATACTCATCTTACCTACCACAGTTCGTCTGACATTGCCACAAACTGTCTTGACATCTTCATCGGGGTCTTCATGTTTCCATCTGTTGCGTGTCAGAAACATCATTAACAGAGGTTTACAAGACTGTATTTAATATATAGATAGGTTACATCTGCATAAATGATCATCAGAATGATCTCTGAATTTGATCAATCAATCAAATTTAATTTTTATAGCCCATATTCACAAATCACAATTTGCCTCATAGGGCTTTAACATGGTGAGACATCCTCTGTCCTTAACCCTCAGCAAGAGTAAGGAAAACTGCCAAAACCCTTAACAGGTAAAAATACGTAGAAACCTCAGAGATAGACACATTTGAGGGATCCCTCTCCCAGGACGGACAGAAGTCCAATAGATGTCAAGTGTAGAGGACAACATCATCAGGATAAAGGTTTTAGCAGCATTGATGAGGGTAGACATTTTGAAGGATAAATGAAGGTCAGATACTTGAAGGTCAAGTATCTGAGTAGAAATACTATATTTCAAGCAGTCCTTCTGCAATCATAGTCTATGGTCAGCAGCCAGCAAGATCATGATCCACCATCAAGATCGGATCCACTATAGTCCACAGTCATTGTCCACTGCCGCCAATTAGGATCCATTATCATCTGCCACCGCGGTTGTGGTCCACCGCCATTATCTGATGCCAACGCGATAAAGGATCCGCCATTATTATAACGATCAGCCCGCGATTTTATGCCACACTTCAGATGGATGCATCACATCTAGAATACACAGCAATTACAAAATAAGGTCTGACTCTACTAATGAAAAAAAAAGAACATAGAAGGCTGCTGTAACAAAGAGGTTACCATGGTCAGTTGTCTCAGTACGGAGCACAACCCACACAGCTTACAGCTTAAAGATCTCTTTCCTGTGTGCAGCATTCCTGTCTCTGTCTTCCCCTGTCACAGTTGTAAAATACCCACCAGGCACAGCTGGAGGTGTCCATGATCCACCTCCTCATCCCACAGCTGTGAATCATTTTGATAATAAAATATTTATTTTTTTCCTCCAAACAAAATCAGTTTGCCAGCTTACTTTGCTCTTGCCTTGTTTTGTTGAGTCATTGTTGCAATGTTAATCTGGGAAATTTTAATGGCTTTGTGTGTGCACAATTCAAATGTCAACTTATAGTATCTGTATTCTCCCCCTTTTTTGTATTTTCGTAGAAACACAGATTATCACTGCTTTCTTCTATTTTGGGGGGAAAAGCTTGGCTTACTGCACTAACACAAATTATATTCAATGAATGATACAAAATAAGTCTTGGCTTTACAATTATCTCTACTGGAGAAAAGTTTAAAATCCGGTAAAAAAAAAGTAACTTCTGCGAAGAGCATATTAAACATCATCTTGATTTTAATGGACCTTAAATGTATTTGACATTTACAGTTCACATTTACAATAATACTAACATCGGCACACTATCATTTAAAATGTTCACCTATGTGAACTGCTCTCTGTATTTTATACCTCTGTTCTTTGTCCAATTTCTTTAGAAATTTGAATTCTGTCCAAATATTCTGGAGATATTTTCAGCACAGAGAATTTATATTTCTCAGTTGCAATACAATAACTATGTTTGCCCACTTTATTTGTAATAGTTTCACTTTGACTCTGGACAAATGCGTTTGTCAATATTTAAATAATGTTTAAAACATTTTATTTTTACTTTCCCCTAACACACTTCTATACTCATTCACCCTTGCATTGTTAAATTTCACTTCTGTCTTTTATCCCTCTCCCACTTTACTGTTTGTAATCTGACCCTTTTCTCCTAATGTTCTCTACACTTTCATGCATTTGCTTTGGTTGATAACGCACTCTGCCAAAAGCTTTTTGAAGCAGACAGCTCTTTAAACATTGACAGAGGTAAGCTTGGATCAGATATCATGTTTGACATCCCATAGAGCTTAACACATCACAAGCATGCTGATTTCAATCATGAGGTCAAAGTACAATTCTTATTTATTTTCTCTTTTTTTTTGCACTTTTAGATTCAACTAAACATATGTATGAATGAGTAATCTCTGTGACGCCTCTGCTGTTTTTTTATATATTTTGTATGGTTTCTTATTCCAATTATTACTTGTTTTCAATTTGCACGTGAGCAGTTTTTTGCTTTAAATAAATCTTGGGCATGTTTCTTAGAAAACAAGTGAATTCAGTCTGGTAAAATAATTCTCGATAGGGATTTTAGGAAAGTCAGACATTCATATTCCCTTAATTGCAACATCTGTAATGATTCCTTTACCTACCATCTAGCACCCTTATTAGATCAAACTTTTCTTTTCCTGTTATTTTTGTATTGCATACTTTTAGTTGACCCGGAAAGAAATTAAGAGGACTACAGATTTTGTCCGTCATTTGTTGCTGTATAGTCACTCTAGGACAGGATTGCTGTTGGCCAAAATAGAAAGAATGAATTAACTCAGGAACAATTTGTTTTAAACATACATACAGCAAATTAGTATTATTGCCTGTTCAATCGTTTAATTATCAATGCTATTTTTAGTCTGGTTAGTTTCACGTGTGTCTGAGAAGCTAGCCCACAAAGCCAAACCATGATCATTTGCTGCAGTTTTTTTAGTACCGTCATCTGTGTCCCATGTGTGATTGATTATATGTAGAAGGTTCACAGTCAGTCCTTGTGACTCAGCTCCTTTCACCTCATACTCATTGTGTCTTCTCCAGGCAATCGAGCGTCTGAAGGGTGAGACAGGGAAGTGGGTGAAGGTGCCGTGCTGGGAGGCCTTGCAAATGGCCTTTGGAGGCCCGTTATCCCTTTCCTGGTGCAGCCCCTTCACAGGGCTGAGCTGCAAGAATAGTTCTCTAGAGCACAACACTGCCACACAAGGGGAAATAATCAAGGAGGACATCATAGAGATATTGCTCAACTAGCACCGGAGAAAAAAATTAATCTTAGTCTGAAAGAGCTGCTCCATTGGCACATGAAGATCTCTTGGTTACCAACGTTTTCTAATATAGAAACCACCTTTTTGGAATTTAACATTAACATATACATGTATATAAATATATATATTATATCTGATATATGTTTAATTTAATTTGTGCGGGAACTTTTCTAAATGCACTGTACCTTCACACACCGTTAGAGCGAATCCAATGATCAGTAAATTCCTGCTGCCATACCTGCAGTCTATATATAATACAACTATCTGATGAAATAAAGGCAGAGAGGCTGAAGACCCGATTGAGATGTCTCAGGAGAACATCACTCACACAGTAAAGCTGAACTCAACTCCAATGTGTGAACGAAAATGCCCAAGTGAGAGCCTCTGGCGTTTCTGCAGACTCTCTCTCTCTGGGCACCTTGTATAAAGTTGGAGCACGTTAGGAGACCAATACGTAAGCGACTGAGAGGTTGATGATGCTTCTAACAAGTGACAGATGTGACAAAAAGGTAAAAAAGTAAATATCTGACAAAGTGGAGCCATACACATAGAAGACACAGATGAACAGGTCAAGATAGTTTTTGGTGATATGGGCCGATGCTGGTGTTGATTCTTCCTCTGCAGCAGAATTTAGATGTTACTTCCTGCCTGCTGCACCACCCCTAATCTGAACACTCCATGGAATTTGTTGCTGTTGTGAACACACCTGAGCAGGGAATCTCCTGCAGTGTTGTTCATTTGTAATATGAAATCTCTTGAGCAAGACCCAATTATCCTGAGTTCCTTCAGAGGTCATGTCTGAGAATGTCTTTTCAAACTCTGTTTCATTGTCTCTGAGAATTTGTATTCACCTTGTGCCTTATCGGTCTTTCATGAGAAAATGTTTAATTGTGACATACTTTGCACATTGTTCAACTTGTGATCTAAACTATGGCATATGTGTCTGAGTTTCCATTGTCCTTTTTATCACTCCTATGGAAAATGGAAGGTAATTGTCTTCAGTTTGAAGTGATTCCTCTGTAATTTAGTGAGCTAGAAAGTGGCTGCTTGCTAAGAGTGTTTACATGTTAAATGGGTGCTTGATGTTTGATAATGTTTACATTATTTTACCTACCTGTGTTGTATGACTTTGTGGGTTTAATCATATATTTGTCTTAATGAAAGTTGATATTAAATCTGTATTTTACAAATTACCATGGGTATGTTTGTCTTAAAATCAAGTGTGGTCAGACACCTTGTTGATGCATTCGTATTCCTATTTTTAGGCAGCAGCAATTGCAGTATTTGCACAATTGACCAAACAATTCTTATCCAGATCCACATTTCAGAATATTAATATTTAGTGGCATAGCCAGAAACACATTGTGCGTCATGCACACTCTGCTTGTTACACACACACTAACACATAAGCTGTTTGTGCACAAAATGAGCCCTGTTCCTCTTCCAAATTTGTCTGGTAAATTGTCTATTATGAACTTAGGCAATCTGCTGATGCCTAATGACATGACATTAGTATCTGCAACTCATCAATGATTTCATAGGAAAACTACAATGCTTTTGAACCTGGTGCTTGGTTGCGTAGATTTTATTTGGAATTGCGTGGATTTGAACATGACTGATACCACCAACCCCGATGTGCTGTAGACTATGAGCTTAGATAAATTAAATAGTGCTCCTTTTTTGAATATAGGAAGGGATGTTGAATATACCTTGTACGTTTGAAGGTCTTCTGCACAATTTAGGTTACCAATTACCACTAGATGTAATCCTTAAAGTAGGCATTAAAAGATTCTCCAAATCCTTGGTTCTGTTAATACCTCAATTCAAGAATTGTTGTTTTACTAAGCTAGTTAAACAATTACCTCAGATATGATCACCAAATCATGGCTGACCAAAATCATGTGACACATGCAGTAAATGTAATGTGTCATCTGACCTGTATGTCTATCAAAAACCATTGATTGCATCAAACTAAATTCTGTTCAGTTTTTCGAGTGAGTTAAATGAGAAGATAGATACTACTCATTTATGCAGGGGTGTCATAGTGGAGGAAAGAGTTGAACTGACCTTCCAGGGCCCCAAAGGGGAGAGGGTCCCTTAAAACCCTGAATGTTTGTTTCTGTTCTTTTATTATTTATTTTTTATTATTTTAAACAGAGGGCAGACAACCAATTTCTTTCCACAGAAAAGTGAGCCCAACTGGTAATAACACGTTTTATTATGACTGGGTCACACTGGCTGTGCTGCATTTGTGTGTTGCAGATTCCCAGTTGTCTAATGTTGTAGCCGAGGGTTTAATTCACCGTTACTGAGAATTCATAGTAAAATAAGAATGCAGACTTAAACTGGGACATGTCAGTTTATTTTCACCTCTAATCAAATCCCACCCAAAAACAACGTCACTTCTGTTGGTGACCATTCAAAATAAAATACACATACATATACACTGTTTATGATTACAGGACACACAAATTAACTCACCGACCTTTCACAACAAGGCAACTAAATAAAATAGCTTACTTGCTTTCACCGTGGAAAGACAACAGAGTTTACAGTCCCGACTATTTATATGAAGGGGGGGGGGTATATTAATTTAATTTAGGCATACATATTCTTCAGGATGCAGCCAGTTCTCAGTGAAGATGGGGACAGCAAACCTGATATGACAAGGCAGAGATCCTTCCCACCAGGGCAGCAGGCACAATGATAACAGACCACAACTGATATACGGCTAACTAAACCATTGGAAGACTGAAGTAGGAAAAAACTTCAGTTGCAACATGACATTTTATTAAACTGATATTGCTAATGTATTTTCTAATTTGTATATTTAGCCATCACCTTCCAATGTGTGTTTATTATTTTACGTTATTTTAAATGGTGGTCTCATTATGTTGATAGCATGAATAATCATGGAAATATTCATGAACCTTAGAATGATATCTCTAGCAAAATTATCACTACAGAAGGTAACGTCTCTGTCTCACTGGCTGCGGTTGCGGAACAAATTAGAGTTGCCAAATCAGCTGGGGTTCAGTCACAAATACCGCGCAGCTCTTCTAGATATTCAAGGTCTCGCCTATTTCCTGCTTATGTGAGCAGTTTACAGCAGAATACATAGTGAAAATTATCCTTCACAACAGTTAAATGTTTATATGTTGAGTCATGTACTGGGAAAAACTAAGTATGGTGGAAAACTATTTTGTAGTTGAAAAGTAACTGAAGAGACCTTAATCACCTGAAATGTTTGTGACCTTAAACCTATGTGGCCTTTCTAAATACCTTCATGACCTTTCTATTACTTATTGACTGTCCAAGAACTTAATTTCCGTCTGCTTTATCTTCAAAGCAAACGTATGCAAATCAGATCCTGTGTCTTAATTCCTGTCTCAAACAGCGCCTACAGAACCAGTCTGAACTGGTTCAGAAAGACAGCCTTAGTTATCCTATATAATATCATTGTATTGATTGTTCTCCATACACAAAGACAAATTTGGTGTTAAAGCTTCTTTTATTTTCAAATTCACAAACAAAAATATTTCTCTACATTTTTCATTTCCTCATCTTTCTTTAAAGTATTGGACTATTGGAAATTGAAAACTCACAGGATTTCTAAAATATATGTGCATAACCCAAGTCAAATGGAGGACTGGCTCTACCTGCTTTCCGACACTACTATTGGGCTGTCAACATTTGAGTTTTAATGTACTGGAAACAGACTCCACTTGGTGTTCTGGTTTCTGGAGCTCCCTTGTGGATAAATATGGAGGTAGCATCTGTCGCCAATTCTTTCCTGCCAGCCATGCTTTTCTTTGAACTAGAGCACCCTGGGACTCTAAAAACCCAAGGGTTTGTCTGGATCTTTAATCAGTTCAGGAGTATTCTTTGTATGCCTGAGACCTCCTTAAAAACATCTATCTGTTTCAATCACTCCCTACATCCCTTGGTCAGACATAACCTACCATATCTGGAGGGAGATGGGTCTTATTTCTCTTTAAGACCTGTATCTAGATAGATAGACATTTTTCATTATGAAAATTAAACAGGACTGTAAAGGGGATCTGGGCATTGAATTAACTCAGGTTGCATGAGATAAGTGTGTCTATAATACAGTCCTCTATTAACAGTAGACATTAACAGAAAACGTTTCACTATCATAAATCAAGGTTGCATAAGATTTAGCGATCTGTTTTGTTTAACAGACCAGTGACTGAGGGCACACTGTCACATCATCTGGACCTGCACCTTTCTCCTGGATTTTGTCTGAAATATTAAGCCGGTAGTAACTGTACTTGCCATCTTTGGCTGCTCTCGGTTCATGTTACACTTTTAAATAGCTAAAATGCCTATTAAAAGTATTTACCCCCCTTGGATGTTTCACCCTTTTGTTGCTTTTATACATGAAATCATGGTCAATATAATTTGGCTTTTTTGACAAGAATTTGCAAAAATAAACGCTTTAATATCAAAGTGAAAACAGATATATACAAAATAATGTAAATTAATAAAAAGTATATGGTAAAGTCAATGATTGCATAAATATAAAAAATGTAAACCTGAAAAGAAAACCAGAAGGCCTCTGGCCCCTTAATGTTCTCCCTTGCCTACATATTATGCTAACTCACATGCAGAACCTCTTTATAGAGATAAGGTACACAGACTATTTTGTGATGATAGTAAAGAGTCAGAGAATATATTACTAGTTTAAAAATGACGATTCTTTTTATTAATCCCAAACCTGCTATTATCTCAATTCAGTGACAAAGTCACATCTATGAGTTAACTATATATTCTAACGGGGGAAGAAAAAAAACTTGCCAAAGGGACAGGGACACATCAGTCTGTGTGCGAAAAGGTGTCTTGGACTGCTGGTAATGAATGTACTGTCTGATCTGTGCAACGTGTTTATCTGCTCTTATATTAAAACACTGAGTTGCCTCTTTTCATGGGTGAGTATCTAAAAGATTCCATTATCCTGTCACAGTTTGTCAATGAAAACATCTTGGTTGACCAAATCTTGTTGTGAACGTGAAGGAAGAGCAGAGGCCACACAATTGGGACAAGTTAAATTACTGCCATTACTCTTTCTTTTTTCCCTCCCCCTGTGCGGGAGACTGAGTTGTGGATACATGAAGCACCAACAGTCCACACAGAGTGACAGAGATGCCTGTCCACCATAGAACAGCATGCGTCTCTCCAAAAATCAGCCTTCCCAGGAGGGCCTGAAGACACAAAGCAAGAGAATTGTGAAATGGCGATGAGGCCCAAACCTACACACTTTCACTAAAAACTGTATTATATTATAAGAGAGCTTACTGAGGAGATGAAATTGGAAGAAGTGGTAATCACTGTAGCTCTGGCTGTAGAGGAGCAGTGTCGGAGAGCCTTAGAGAAGAATGTCCACATGACAGTGTTGCAGGTGAATAGCAGAGCTCCACACAGCATCCGCAGGGGGGTGTGGAGCTGGAAACACAAACATGGAAAATAGGAAAGCAGAGGTCAGCTACAGATGTTCAGAGTGGTTCAGATCTTTGGGATGTTAACTTTTTTATTTGTGACTAGATGACATGTGCTGGCACTGATGGCGCTACGAACGGCCGCCACGGTGTGTTGGTGCGCACTTCTGTGTTTGTTTTTAGTATTTAATTCTGTTAATTGCGACCCAACTCGGATTACTTTCACGATGGACGAGCTTCTTAACATCAGGGACACAACACCATCTGATTTATGTCCCAACTTTCTCGCCTCTTCCGTGGATTTAGTTGATTTACTGGTCAAAGGTGCGGTGTTCCTCGGACACGCAGTGAGACTGAAGCGGAGACGGAGAGGAAAGCGCGCTGGCGCTCTGGTGCGCTTCAGGGAGAGAGGATTACGCTCACCTCTTCCAAGCATCCTCCTCTCAAATGTTCGCTCGCTGTGCAATAAGATGGATGAACTGCGCCTTCTCATCCGGACAAATAGAGACTTTTCCCTCTCTTCTGTATTGTGTTTTACGGAATCGTGGCTGACCGAAGCCACACCGGACTCCGCCGCACAGCTGACCGGCTTTCAGCTGTTACGCGCGGACCGCGACCCGATCCTCTCACGCAAGGCAAAAGGCGGAGGGATTTGTTTCTATATAAACCAGGGCTGGTGCAGCGACGTGAAAGTAATTTTACAGTCCTGTTCTCCGGACCTGGAAACTTTTTTCATCACCTGCAGACCGTTCTACTCTCCCCGTGAATTCACCTCTTTCTTCCTGGCTGGAGTCTACATCCCCCCGCAAGCTGACGTGCGCGAGGCTCAACGACAACTCGCTGAGCAGATACTGGGAGTGGAGAGAAGGAGAGAGAACACTTATTCCCCCGTTATTGTCCTTGGGGATTTTAATAAGGGGAATTTATCTCAGGAGCTCCCAAGATATAAACAATTAATTAAATGCCCGACCAGGGGGGAGAACACCCTGGACCACTGTTACAGCACCATCAGCAAGGCGTATCATGCAGTTTCCCGCGCTGCCCTGGGTCTATCTGACCACGCTCTCATTCACCTGATCCCGGCTTACAGACAGAAACTCAAACTTTCTAAACCTGCTGTGCTGAGATCCAAGAACTGGAGCAACAGAGAAGCTGTGGAGGAGCTGCGTGACTGCCTTGACAACACTGACTGGGAAATGTTTAAAACTGCTAATAACAGCCTGGACGAGTATACAGATGCTGTGACGTCCTACATCAGCTTCTGTGAAGACAGATGTATTCCGACACGCACCAGGGTGAGTTATAACAACGACAAGCCCTGGTTCACAGCAAAACTCAAACAGCTTCGTTTGGAGAAGGAGGTGGCCTTCAAGAGTGGGGACATGGATGGTTTCAGACTGGCAAAATACTCGTTTGGCAAGGAGATTAAGGAGGCCAAACGACAGTATTCAAAGAAGCTGGAACAACAGTTTGCAGCCAACGACTCCTCGTCAGCCTGGAAAGGCCTTCGGGTGATCACCGGCTGCAAGACCAAAACCCCCCACTCTGTTGAAGATCTCCAACTCGCAAACGACCTCAACGAGTTTTACTGTAGATTCGATAGACATTCTCCAACCCCCCCAGCAACTATCACACCTCTTCTCCCCAACCTGGACAAAGACACTAGCCCCCCCATCATAATGGCCCAAGACTGCCCCATCCCCTCCATCCCCCCCATCACACCTCCATCACACCCCATCACACCACTCTCAATTCAGGAGAGAGATGTCAACAAACTACTGAAGAAACTGAACCCACGCAAGGCAGCTGGACCAGACGCTGTCTCCCCCTCCACACTGAGGCACTGTGCGGATCAGCTTTCTTCAGTGTTCACGGACATTTTCAACACCTCACTGGCTGAATGTGTTGTACCCGCCTGCCTGAAAACTTCCACCATCATCCCCGTTCCCAAGAAGCAGAGGATCACAGGCCTTAATGACTACAGACCAGTCGCCCTGACCTCTGTGGTAATGAAGACCTTTGAGCGCCTCGTGCTGACCCACCTCAAGACCATAACCAACCACCTCCTCGACCCGCTGCAGTTTGCCTACAGAGCCAACAGGTCCGTAGACGATGCAGTCAACATGGGACTCCACTTCATCCTCCAGCACCTCGACTCCCCCGGCACCTACGCCAGAATCCTGTTTGTGGACTTCAGCTCCGCATTCAACACCATCTCCCCAGCTCTTCTCCGGGACAAGCTGACACAGCTGAGCGTGCCTGAGCCCACCTGCAGGTGGATCACTAACTTCCTGACCGACAGGAAGCAGCGCGTGAGGCTGGGGAAGCTTGTCTCTGAGACCCGGATCATCAGCACTGGAGCCCCTCAAGGTTGTGTGCTCTCTCCTCTCCTCTTCTCCCTCTACACCAACAACTGCACCTCCAGCCATCCCTCTGTCAAACTCCTGAAGTTCGCGGACGACACCACCCTTATTGGATTAATTTCAAATGGGGACGAGGCCGCTTACAGAAAGGAGGTTGACAGCCTGGCTTCCTGGTGCAGCCAGAACCACCTGGAGCTGAACGCTTCAAAGACTGTAGAGATGGTGGCAGATTTCAGGAGGAGCCCAGCCCAAGCAGCTCCCCTCAACATGTGCGACTCCCCAGTTAAAACAGTGGAGTCATTCAGATTCCTGGGGACGATCATAGCACAGGACCTGAGATGGGCGGAGAACATCACCTCCATCATCAAGAAGGCCCAGCAGAGGATGTTCTTCCTGCGGCAACTGAGGAAATTCAGCATGCCGCGGAAAGTGATGGTTGAGTTCTACAGAGCCATCATTGAGTCCATCCTCACCTCATCCATCACCGTCTGGTTCTCTGCCTCCACTGCCAAGGACAAGGGCAGACTGCAGCGGATTATTCGGTCAGCTGAGAAGGTCATCGGCTGTGACCTGCCGGCTCTCATAGACCTGTTCCACTCCAGGACCAGTAAGAGAGCAGGCAAGATCATCGCTGATCCTTCCCATCCCGGTCACCACATGTTCCAGAGACTCCCGTCCGGAAAAAGGTTCCGGGCCATCAGGACTAAAACCTCACGTCACCTGAACAGTTTTTTCCCCATGGCGGTGGGGCTCACAAACAAGCCCCCTGCACCACACTGACTCTTCATCACACTGACTCTGCTGACCCCCCCCACCTCCGACCCACCCACGCACATAATTTATAACTCTATATTACTGGCACTATAAACAATCTCTGCACCTTAAAACTGCACGTTACTCTTTTACTGTATATATTGTTGTTTTGTTTTTTATATTGCTGCTAATATTGTTCGATGTTGTTTATATTGTTCGATGTTGTTTATATCGTTCGATATTGTTGTCTTTTATGTTGTTTTTATATTTTTATATTGTTGTTTGTAAAGTGCACCAACCACACCAAGTCAATTTCCTGTATGTGCAAATATACATGGCAATAAAAAGAATTCTGATTCTGATTCTGATTCTGTATTGTTTGTATGTCATTCTTTTTTCTACATTGAACTATTTATAATAACTTGATTGATATAGTAATTCTGTTTAGATTCAAGCCATGTACATGTGGTGCCATTCATGCAGACAGGATTAGTGTGAAAAGCAGCAGGGAGACTAATAAACTTGAGTTAAAAATCACAGAATTCACGCTATGAATTTCTCTTCCTGTATCCAAATAATAAAATAGCTGCTGTTATTAATCTGTGCCCACTTCTGTGAATTTATTTGTTCCATAATAGTACATATAAAAAAAATTCCAAAGGTACTGAAATATAAGTTAACGTGAAAATTTTAAAATAACTAAAAGATATACATGTACGGAGGAAAACAGATATAATTTTACGTGTATTGGAAGGTTTTACAAAGGACACAAACCAATCCTGTTGTTCAATGCTTTGTGTGGTTTGAAGCTATATTGGCAGTTATTACACATTGAATCCTTTATTGAAATCTCAGATAAAATGCAAGCTGCAGGACCTGAAGACAGAGGATGAAGGTGCACTTTCTGATTGGTTATATGTTTTTACACAGGTTGTACAGTGGTTCCCTATTGGTGGTCTAGTGGCAGAAACTTGGACTATGGGCAGAGAAGGTCTCTGGTTCGTCTCCACGGAGAGACAACAAAAAGACGAACCTGGATTGATCGGCCCAAAAATCCAAGAGTCTCCCTACCCTGTCTAGTGCCCCTGAGCAAGGCACCTTACTCCCTCAACATCTGCTCCCGAGCGCCGTACATGGTCGCTCACTGCTCTGTGTGTCCTGCACACAGATGGGTCAAAAGCAGAAGTTAAATTTCCCTACCTGCATGAGTGTGCCTTTGCATGTCTGTGCATGTGTTTGGGACAATAAATGGATCTTAATTTTACCTGAAATGAGAGATGGTTTCTCTCTTTAATGGCCCTGATGTTATTCCTTCAGAGTTACAATGTGCTGTGACGGAACTAACTATGTAAACTTGACACTTTTCCATAAAGCAGGGAAGTAGAATGAACATCATCAGTACTTTAAAAAAAATTTGAGTTCTTGGATGTGTTATTACTGGCCCTGGTAGAGGTTCAGTGTGCTGTGATGGAACTAACTATGTTAATGTGACATTTTCCATAGAGCAGGGAAGTAGAATGAACATCCTCATTAATATATTTAGAAACTGAAAATGGCTGAGGAATAATCTGAGGAAAAGTGATTCTTACATGTGAGCTCTAGGCTTTGTTAAGGCCTTCTTGTACCTTGAACACTTCTGAAAATTGAAAACTTCCATTGATCATGTTGCAAACATGAGGATATTTTAAAAAACATTATGAGGATGCTGAGTCAGCTTGATGGTCCTTGCTAATTTCTTGAGTTAATACTGAATGCCATTTTTGCAATGTCAAACACTTCCCTATTCCTTGATGGAAGTGCACCTGTTCAGATAATACAGACTACATAGAGAGTAGTGCAGCAAACTCCGTAACCAATCAGTGGAGTGAGAATGTGATTCCATTCTTCAGTTTACCATTCTCATTGACATTGTGAAGACATGGCCAGATACTCACACCACTTTATATGAGGACACACAGGCCTTTAAAGCCTCCTCAAACAGATGCTATAAATAGATTTAGAATAGAAAATTACTATTAGGTAATAAAGAAGGTATCTATAAAATTGAAAACATTTCACTTTTATCCTAACCAAATGATCACAATTAAGGTCATACAAGTTAATTGCATAGTCAAAAATGGTGATTGTAGGAAGCACTGTAGGATTGTGTACCATGTTTACATATTTGCTATGTCTAATATCCATGTTTGCGCAATATTTGTAAAGGTAATTAACAGGATTTAAGGATGGGTCACATAAAATTAAGATTCTATCTTTTTTACCATAATCCTTATGACTCTGCATTATTTATACCTGCTCTGGGCTCAGGTTTATAGCCAATCCTTTCTGTAGGAGGAGAGTTGGACGTCTGGAATCCCCCCCTTTTTTTTAAATACCTTTTCCTCTCGACAAAAAGTAATTGCAGATCCTGGGTTTTAACTTAAAGTGTTTTTTCTGCTTTAACATGGCTCTATTTCATTAATGTGGGTTAAATTTGACAGAATATAGCTCACCCAGTCCTTTATACCTGCCAAAGTACCTTTCAGGGGCTATTAGACATGTAGTTCTTATGAACTGGGGCTGCATTTTAACAGCAATTTGAAGAAAGCTATTTTTGCGCTTTCATAGTTTTATTGGTTTGTGTTCTTTTCCAGTTATGACATTATTATATGTATTTGTTTTTCAAAAGGTTTAAAACAGAGCCAGTCTATACAAACATTTAATTACATCATGTTTTTCTCAGTATATCAATTTAACATGCATTGACTGTTTCATATCCCCAGTCTTCTTTAAAATAAAGTACAATGTTGAGAAAGGGACAAAAGATAGAACTGTTTCTTACCCAGTCACAGCATGTAGTTCCACCGTATTTTTCCATCGTCAATTTACACACATCTCTTATGTAGTCCGCACCAAGGGACAGCTTTGCAGCCAGAGACGCGGCCGCACTCAAAAACCCCGCTAACAACGCGCAAAAAGACCACGAAAGCATACTTGACGTGGGTGTAATGAGTGTCTCTTTTGACTTGGAGGCTATAGTTCCTGGTATGTTTCCAGTCGTATTTAGAAGAAACTTCTGCTAAATGAACGTCAACAGTTATCATTTTAAGCAAGCAAGCAACACAGTGACGACAAAACCCAAACCTTCAATTACTAGGACCGTGTTCCATTAAACTCGGCCCTCGGAACGTCGTAGTAAAACATCTACAGATTGGACTGTACCATGTGTAAGACACAGTAAAAACTACAGCTTTAACTACTGTTGGTATACGGAAGGGCCATCTTGGATTTCGAAGTAGGGGGTGGTGAGGTTCCTCAGACCTTCCGAGTCGAGATTCCGACTTGATGGGGCGTTCCAGTTGCAACTTCCGTCTCGTTGGTCGGAAATTCCGAGCTTTGAGGTTTATGAAACGGGGCAAAGTGCCCAATTCATGCTTCAGCCTCGAAGCGACGCCGTAGGTACGCACAAGGGGCCGATAATCCATAGTGGTGGGTAGGAATCTAAGGTAGGAATGTGAGTCGCGCTGCAATTACACCGCCGAAACGCTTATAGCGGTAGAGTTGCTATGTTGAGAGACTTCCGTGTTTCATGCCCCATAATACCGCTGTTCCAGTTTAACTGGCGGGCATGGCTTCTGGCGACATTCCAGATGTTGAGGCTCTTTTTCAGAGCCGGTGGCAGATTCGTCATTTTCACAAAGCGCCTGTGTGTGAAGTGCGGTGACCTACTGAAGGTCTTGCTGAAATAAAAATCCTACAAAAACCCTTCACGAGTTCATGTGTCCGTGTCAGCATCACGTTGAGACCGCAATATACATTTAAATGGTTATAGTACAAAAACCTTGAACGGGATTCGAAACAACAAGCTGAAGCACTATAAGCTTCTAGCCTGATGACGATCTCACTACGCCACCGAGTCGCTGAAAACTGTATCGCGCTTCAGATAAATGTCTCGTTCTTTGCTTTGTCAGATGTATATCACCAGATGTGCTTTGAGGTAACGCCCATGTCATCTGGTGATAGTCGGAGAACAGAATAAACGCTTTAAACATAATACCAGGCTTTACAAATCTGACGCTCCTCTTCACAGGAGACAGTGGGAGCATTGAAGAACACACACGCGTCACCAGCTCCTCTCGAAGTGCTTTTGTTTGACGCTGGTGATCATTACAACGCGCACACATCAAACCATGCTACATGAAAACATCCCTCACATCAACAAGGCGGAAGCTCGAGCGGTGTTTTTATCAGTAAAGTTGTTGAACGTGCTTCTAATGGACGCGTGGAGCTTCACGTGTCCTCCTGTCGCTGCTGGTTAAAGTCAACGGACGTGATTTTAGAAGATGTTCTCGTTGTTGTCGATGATCAGGTTCATTCATCGGAGAATGAAAACAACCGCTCATCACAGAACGGGTGTGTTTGTTTGTCGTAGTTTCTTTAATGCAAGTGTTGTTTATCCATGTGAAATCAACAGGTGATCTGTCCGAAGTGTGTCGAGTGTGTTGTCAACATGACACATGTGTGTCGAGGCAAATGTGGAAAACTAACTTAACGTCTCCATTGTCGAACAACGTGTTGTGTATTTCTTGTCTTCCGTCAGATAGCTGCGTGCTTTGTTGGTGCTGGGTCAGTCGAAGGAGTAAATCATGTTCACTGTGTTACTATGACAACTCTGGCAAGTTATGATAGTGATAAATAATAATAATAAAACTATTTATATGTTGTTGTATTTTCACCAAAAAAAAACCCCACCACGGGAATCGATCTGCTGTGGTCCACATAAAATCAAACGCAGTGATAATGGTACTGCCCACTGCCCCACTGATCGGAGCTGTAAACAGATTCACCTGTTTGTTGGGCTGACTCTGAAGCCTGTGCACATCTTAACATGAGTTAGTGTTTCAGGGAACACGCCCAGGTTAACTTGTGACAGTCAGAATGTAACCGTAAACTCGGAGTTATCGGTCACACGTCACACATTTGGACACCGCTGCACTCGTGTGCTTACCACACACACGACATCATGAAAAACGGCTGTATCCTGCGCTCATACAAAGCAGAAGCCACAAAAGAGTTTGCGTGCTTACTATTAGTCTGCGTCTCGTGTGCTCGTTGATATCATGGTTGATATGAAGCAAGTATTCACACACAGGCGCTTTGTGAAAATGACGAATCTGCCACCGGCTCTGAAAAAGAGCCTCAACATCTGGAATGTCGCCAGAAGCCATGCCCGCCAGTTAAACTGGAACACCGGCAGAAATCACGGAAGATTTAGAAGAACGCATATGGACCAAATAGAAGAAATTTTTGACACCATATTTGACACCTTTCTGGGATTTAATTTGTGGCATTGGTACACCTATGATGATCTATTAGTGGTTTATAGTCGGAATAATTGCAATTGTGCAATGTCTATCTTCCGAGGAGGGGATGTAGTCTGACCATGAGTGACAGATTTCAGATGATGTGTGTGTATTTATATGTATATAAAAATAAAACATTATCTTCATCTTTTCTCTTACAACTTGACTAGCTAGACCAATTTGAAAATTGTCACAGTTGTGTACAGTCAGTTTCTATGGGGTACGTCCCAAATATATCTGATGGTGTGGTGGTAACATATGTATTAAGAGCGCATCACAGCACAAACTATGGTAGACAAGGTTATTTTGACATTTAAACATGGGCATTCAATGTGTTTCACTGGCTAAAGTATTGATACCAAATCTATAATAAACAAAAACTATTATTTTGAGGGGCCATTATTGTCGCAGAATTATGATGTACAACCAAGCTGGTGTTCCAGTTTACCTGGTGATCATGGCCACTGGTGCTATGTTGTTTTCCAGATGTAGCTGGTCGGTTGCAGACTCGACTTATTATATCCTGACCTGGTGTCTGAGCAGTAGGGGCACAACAGCAGAAGGCTTAGCTGAGGAAATAAAGATGTAAAGAACAAAACCATAATTGATAACATGTAGTTGTATAGACATGCAGATTGCATAATAGATGAAAACATTTTGGGGGAAGATTAACATCTTCGAAGACCTTATGAAAACATCTCAGGTGTAGAGAGGCTGGTCTGAGTGTAATAACATTTATTGTCCTTATTATAGACTGTATAATAAAGGACAATTTTCTGTGTTCAAGTAATACTTAAAGGCACAATATGTAACTTCTTCTGCTAGGAATCTTTGAATCAAACCAATGAAAACAGAAGACATTTTTTGATGGCATTATTAAATGTCTAGGTGTTTTTGGTGGAAGTGGTGTTTGTGGCTTTGTTGTAAAACAACAACCAAATCTAGCTTAAGTGCCTCAGGCAGAAGTCATCTCGAACTAGTTAACAATTTATTTACGTCATGTTTAACTACGGTCAACGACTTCCTTTCTCGAATATCAAATTCAAACATTATAGCAACAGGTGCCTGCAAAAGCCCCATTACTTGAATTAAATTTTGGATTTCTCTAACTTCTCTGGGTTGGAGATTTGTTGGAAAAATTCAGATAATGTAGATATACAAATCAACAACACATATATGTAGATGTAGAAATTATTACACTTTTAATGTTGAAACATTACATATTATAGGTTTAAAAGCAGACTTATGGAAACATCTTACTGTGCTATGGCTCAGGTATACTAGGGGCAGGTCTGAGTGTCGTGGGGGCACAACAGAAGGACCTGCTAAGAGAAATAGGATGAAAAAAGAAAGAGAATAGAGAGATGACCCAAAAACTTTAAATTACACTTTTTATTCTTATCATAGACTTAACATAAAGGACACATTTGGCCCTAAACAGTTTCCCAATCATTCTCTATGATAATTCTAAACCACTATAGACGTAATGCCCCTCCAGTCCACTGGATATTCTGGCGCTGTTTCCGCTTCATCTCCTTCTCTCTTCCTCGACTTTTCATTCCACTTGAGTGACTAAAGAACAGCAAACTACACAGATATCGATCGACAACTATTTTACAGCATGGTACTGTTTGAGACGCCAATTTATGATATGACTTTTAACTATACATATTGTAAACACACAAGACATTAAATCATGAGTCTCGTTATTTCTTTTTTATGAAAGAGACGTAAACAAAAATTAGATCCATTCGAAAAACAATTAACAACGCCAACAAAAAGAGTCAACTTCAGGATATGTCCCAGAAAAATAGAAATATCTCAAAAGGTCCACATCCAAAAAGGGATGAAAATAATGTTCGCACCGCACCAGTCAATCCGCCAGTCAGTCGGCCAGCTCAACTGGCAGCGACACCACAGTCGCCGACCGTCAAGTGCTTACTCAGTTTCTCTCCGAGGTCCGGTTTCCGTTGTTTCGAGGGATTCCACTGCCTCTCTTTTACTTTCTCAACTTTAGTTGTCTCGCTGTTTTGCGCTTTCTCTTCTCTCCTGCGACTCATCCTCCACCAATAAATAGGCTCGACATCGCTCTTTACGTCATCATCCGGCGACGGCTATTCAACAACACACGAAGAGTCTCTCGATTCGTAACAATGTGAGTTGTTTTATTCAACAAAGGTAAGAGACTGTTTGACCACAGACCAGATAAATTATAGGCAGATATGTGTGTGTTACAGTGTCTTATATTAAAGCGGCTGTGGCTGGTCGACCTCCAACCGAAGGTCTGCAGTTCGATCCCGAGTTCTCCCCATCTGCATGCCGTAGTGTCCGTGGGCAAGATGCTGATCCTCGAATTGCCCCTCATAGTACATCAAGCTGCTGCTAATATATACACTGTATGCATGTGTCTGAGAATGTAAAAACTGTACTGTAAAGAGCTTTGAGTGGTCACCAAGACTAGAAAAGCGCTATATAAATAGATACGTAACATTTAAGTTGAATGACCTCAATCTCTGTGCTTTTCTGTATCTTATATTACTGGCATATTATTATACCAGCATATTGTTTTTTTCCCATGACACACTTGGGCTTTACAACATTTTGATTCATATATAATTTTTGATGATACGGTATATAGAATATATTTCTTGGCTTAAATTAATAAACTCTCAGAAAGATTAGTATATCATCCATGTGAATGTTTACAAATAAAGTGTATTGATGTCTTTTGGGCTCAGCCCCCTCTACTGTCCCCAGAAAAGTGGGAGGACTGTCAGAGACTGTTTAACATGTGATATTTTCTCCATAACAATGTCTACACTGTGGCCCATATGTGTTAAAAGTATGTAAATTGGAAAGAAAGTAAAGGGAGAAAATTAAATAGTAAATTGGTTTTAATTGAACCATTGATCTTTTCAGGAATCGACATCCTGAGACCTCCTCTGCCCCTCAAACACCTTAGCTACCACACAGTAAGATGTTTCCCAAGTATTATTTTGAGCATTACTGCGCCTCAAATGTTTCCTTTATTATACAGTCCTAATAAGGAGAATACATGCTATTACACTCAGGCTAGCCTCTCTACACCTGAGCCACCAGGCAGTAAGAAGTTCTCTGAAGATGTTAATCTTCCCCCAAACTGTTTTCATCTATTATACAATCTACATGTCTAAACGACTACTTTCATCTTTATTCCTTCAGCAAAGCATTCTGCTGTTGTGCCCCCACCTCAGACACCAGATCAGGATATAAAAGTTCGACCTGTTCTTTTCATCAGGACATATGGGACAGAGCATTAATCTCTGTGACCGTGGCCTGGGTTCCATCATATGCTTGTCAGGTTGAGAAGTTCTCGACATATATGCTACAGACAGACAGACAGATTTCTGGAATATTAAATAGATACGTTGTTTACATATTTATTGTTTAATGGAGCATTTTCTGTTTGTAAATTGTGTTAAGTCCTGTATGTTGTATGTTGCTTTTAAGTAAAAACCTTGTTTCATGTGATTTCTTCTTCATCTGATGATTTTCAATAACAAGAAAAGGCCAAATAGGGTTTAAAAATTATTGAATACA
Source organism: Pseudopleuronectes americanus (assembly GCA_038501795.1). NCBI lineage: Eukaryota > Metazoa > Chordata > Actinopteri > Pleuronectiformes > Pleuronectidae > Pseudopleuronectes > Pseudopleuronectes americanus. The sequence goes on from CM076722.1 coordinate 25,205,813, forward strand.
ACAATGTGACAGTTCTGAAATGCTCTCTGGGTATAACTGCATACTATATTGTACTGATATTAATTACTATACTTCCTGATGTGTAGATTTTTCAGAGTGAAATGATGTTGAGTCTAAACTACCTGTCATTTGAAACTAATCTGACAGTTCAGAACTATTGACTGGCCAATTACCATTCAGGCTACCATTCAGCACCAAGACAGCGTACAAAGAATGTCGCAATATGATTGGCTGTCAGTTAATTACAACTATTCACAGCTTGCGGGAGCTGGCCACTCGTGTGTAGTCTTCATAACTCCCTGTGTCTCCTATTAAGGATGAGCATCAGTTTGTGAAGCCTGTTATTAAGTATGCAGTGTTTATACTGTGTTCAGACTATCACCGGATAACATGGGGTTACTTTAAAGCACATCTGGTGTTATACAGCTGACAAAGTAAAATACGCCTACCATGCTTGTGTTACTAGGGACAACATTTAACACGTAAAATATGGACATTTTATCCATTTTTATTTTAAAATTACAACTTTTCCACAGTGCTGGGTTTCAGGCGGTTTCTTTTTCTTTGCAACAAACAAACGCGCAATAAAGTCCCAAGTCCACAAATTGTGAGGGGGGGGGGTTCCATTGTGTTTCGCTGCCCCTTATATTTCGATTCGCGAACCAGTTCCAGATTCAGTCACGTGGTACGGCAGGCTCGCAAGGCTTTGAACGTCATCACATACGTCATCAGCACGAGCCTCGATACGCGCTTCACACAAATCTTCCTACAGTCACTTATCTGATCCACACACTCTTCGAAGCCTCGACCCGGAAGGACAGAACACTATCTCTTCTCATTTGTTGTCGTGGACTTTACGGTTTTCCAATGAATAAAAAAAAGGTCAGTGGCGTGTCGTGGGTGAAACCAGCGGAACCCTCCTTTCTGAGGAAGTTTAAAAATGATGTTGGATACAGAGAAGGACCAACCGTTGATACAAAGGTATGTGGTGGTTTGGTTTCTTTAGCTGTCAGCTAGCAGTTGGCTGCCGAAAACGTTAGCCCATTGTAGTGTATGAGATCTAAATATAAGCTGCTGATGAAATAGTTTGAAACAACACATTTAGCATTCGACATGTTAAGCATCTTTTTCTCATTCAGTAAAGCTAAGTTGGCTGAACCAGTTTTTAATTAAATACATTTTATTAACACCATAAGAAGGGATCAAATTAAGTGAGAGCGATAACGCACTGTAATTAATCATATTGACAATTATTACATTTTTAGTAATTTCCCTGGGACAAAAACTTGATTGAGGGGACTGTTCTGGTTAGAAATGTGCTGACCTCCCATAAAGCCAGATTGCATAGAATAAATAACTGATTCTAAAGATAATTGATTGCTTGTAGCATACAATACTGCCAGAAATTTGTAGTTTGAATCGAGCATGAGGCTAATCTACAAATAAAAAAAGGTTATTCTATGCATTTGAATGAGTGATATCATGCTGTGTTTCATAGAAAAAATGAATTTATTAAATTGTATCATTCGTATTTTTAATTTAAAAACAAGTCATTATTTCGTTCTTCATTCATGAATCTGATACCAAAAACAAATAAGGGTTTGTGTTTCGTAGTTTGGATTGTTTACTCGGATCAAAAAAAGGATTTGAAAAACCAGGTCACAGGCCAAACTTGATTTTAATATTTAATTTGTATTATTTGTTTGACCCGATAGCTTCAGCGCTGGTTAATGTGATTCAGTTTCGCTAGCCATGATGATCAATCAATCATGGGGATTTTCATCTTGTTCAGAGGAACTAAAAACCTAACTCTCAAGGATGATAACCAAAAAATTCAGCAGGATCTTCCGGGTATTGTCGTTTCCTCTAAAGCTACGTCATATTTATTGTGTAAAATTGCACAAAGGTACGTTATTTTGCGAAAAGGTACATGTTAGCAGTCTCTAGATCTTCAATGAAAGTAATGTAGCCATATTTCCTGGGAGTGACGGCCACTTTAGACCTTTAGACCTCATAGTATATGCCTTCCAATAATGAGCACAAAATGTTTTTGTGAAGGTCTTCATGCTTCCATTGATCAAGAGAGCATCAGGGCCCATAACTAGCAAAATAAAATTCAGAGCAGCGCTCTTAGCTCATACAGAGTCTTATATGCTTAGTGCAAACTAAGTGACTGGTCACATTTCACTATATTTTACATTTTTTGATTTTGTAAACAACTTAAAAAAAAGGAGTAAACACGTGGGTCACACCCTCTGTCACATTCAAGTGCTAAACTGTAAGGCAAAATAAATATAAAAAACTAAACCACTATAATATTATACTGGTTTACCTCCCAGAGATTTTTTTGAGGTATTGCAAAATGCAAGAATAAACATATTTTAAACTAGTTAGGTAGGTTGTGCACATCATTTGTAATTCCAAACATTAGTCATCTCTCTTTACAAAATAATAAAAGCTTTTACTTATTGAAACATTATACAGTATAAACTAACAGCTGTGACAACTATCACATCAAATTGCTTTGGCTGGACAGTGAACATCTCAAGTGCCAAAAGAGTAAAGATGGCCCTGGCACAAATACTACCTGAAAGATGAAGGTAGATCTCTGAAAATGTTTTATAAGTAGAATGAAATCTAAGCCAAAATTGCACAACATGTAAACATAGTAAACCATTCATAGTTATTCTTGTGCACTTGTGCACTAGTGAACATTATTTACCCCATTACAGTTTTTTTGCAAGAAAGACAAGTCTGTCCACCACGTCTGGCTTTAAAGCTGCTCTATGGCAGGACACAATATTGCCACTTGTACTAAAAGCACACTCCGAGGGGGAGCTGGTGGCAGGAATACAGAGGTACCGCTTTGCCAGGAAGCTCACTCTGGGGTATGATGTGGAGGGGGTTTTCCACCATGCCAGGTGGTTGGTCTCACTGTCTGCTTCTGGAGCTAGCAGGTAACTGTTCAGTTCAGCCTCAACATCCTGCTCATCTGTTAGAGTAGAGGTAGAAACAGAGAAAGACTTCTTGAAAAAGCTGCCCAGTGTCTTCTTCTGCATTTTGGCTGGTGGAGCTGAAGCTGCAGCATCTGCCCTGCCTCGGCCCATTCTGGATGTGAGAGTAGATTGCGTTGTGCTCCGACAGTTACCCAGGATCTGTGCCACAGCTCTGGATTTCACAGCCTCTACCTTGTCATCTTGGATGTAGCGGGTCTTGAACCGAGGATCAACAAGGGATGCCATGTTAAGGAGGTCATCAGTGGCAGCATCATCATATTTTTCATTCAAATAGGTGGTGATAGTGGTTTTGATGGCCTTGGTTAGCTCTGTGTCATCCTCTTCTGGCTTCAAGACCTCCTTATTGAAGAGCTGCAGGACAGGTTTCACACAAGAGACACTGACATGTGCTTCACCAGAGAGGGCATCGGTGAACTCAACACGTGGATTAAGGGCCTTGTGGATGGACTCCAAGACCTCGATGTCTTGCCATGAGGGAGCCAGGTGCCTTGTTTTTCTATCAGCAGATAAAACCTTTGAAATGGCCTTCTCCTGCTCCAGTACTCGTGATATCATTGCATGGCGAGAACCCCACCTGGTAGGTGATTCTGTTATCAGCCAGTGCTTAGGTAAGCCGAACTCCTTCTGCGCAGCTGCTAGTTCTTTTTTCTTTTTCCAGGAGAATGAGAAAGCACCAACCACTTTTTTGCACACACCCATGGCTCTCTCTATTCTCTTGTCTCTCACACTTCTCTCTGTAGATGGAAAAAAGGTAATTATTATTTAAAAATTAGTTTCTGTCTTGTGATAATAAATCATAATATTGTCATGACATCCTTGATATGAAAATACACTTAGACTACACACTGGTGTTGTCCCTGTTTTCCTAAATTTAAGTTGAGTACAGTGATACAATAATAAACTCTTAATTCCAATACATCTTAGATCCAAAATGTTAGTTATAATAATCGAATTATCACCTAACAGTATCAATTGTTAGCAGGTGATAGCCTGTACATTGAGGCATGTAGAATGTACACTGTTGCCCATAAAGTTGAAATAATTTAGTTTTCAGAAACATTCCTCTTTTTTTTCCGATTTATACACATCAGTAATTACCTTTGACCAGGTGCAATGATTACATACTGAGTCCAAGTTACCAATTTTGAGAAGATATCAACAATAAATCACATTGTCACAATCATTTCATCAGAAGAGGTAAAAAATATACATTGTTTTCCAACTTTATGGGCAACAGTGTATAAGGATACGAATCATTATACTGTGAGCTATTATTAGAGCTAAAAATGTAATGTTGGCATGCAGTTTTCCTTTGATATCATCACAAACTTACCAATGGCAAGGTGCAGCCGATGACCAAAGCACTGCAGCCGGGTCCAGTCATTGAGGGAAACAGCCTTGACAATGTTTGGAAAGTATACTGTCTGTAAACATTTGCTGTGCAGAGCCCACTCCTCGTCAATGAAATGAATTGTAAGACTCATATATGGCTCAGATGTACGGCTAGACCAAAGATCGGTGGTAGTGGCAAAGTATTTTACATCCTTAAGATGAATTTCCAGCTTACGATGGCATTCATCATAAAGCTGTGGCAGCGCCGTTTGAGAAATGTACTTTCTGCCAAGGAGCTCGTACCTGGGGTCTAACACTTTGATCAGTTTCCTGAAGCCGTCCCTCTCCACTGTGCTCTGGGGCATCATATCTTTAGCCAACAATAATATGTTTTGCTAACAGAACAGAATCGCTCCCGTTAGCGATGCTAACGGGAGACGTAGTGATCTTGCCTGTCTCTTTGTTTTGTGTCGTGCAAACTTGAGCCCGCAGAGTCAAACTTTCTGTGTAATCACTGGGATGATGCCGTCTCAGGTGATTGAAAAGGTTTGTGGTGTTTCCCGTCCTGGCTGGTACTGACCGCCGGCATATTTTGCAGACCGGCTTCGTCTGCTCCTCGTAATTTTTGCCGTATCCAAACCATGTCCACACAACTGACTAGGGATGAGCGAGTACAGAATTATCTGTATCTGTATCTGTATCTGTTAACCATATGAATTATCTGTATCCGTATCCGTACTCGGAGTGGGCGGGGCCTAACCCGGAAGTGGGTGTGATTTAACCCGGACGTGGGCTGGATTTAACCCGGAAGTAGGCCGGGTTGTCTTGAAACGGCCGGGGCTTTAACCAGTATGTTATTTTAAGCATGCAATTGATATGGGTTGATCAGAAATTGTTATATTTATTGCTGATTAGAAAACTATTACAGGACAGCATCAGCATTGAGCTTCAGATCAGTGATTTTGATCACAATAGCAAACAAACTATTTACAGAACAAGTTTTGCAACAATGAATACAACACATGCTGTTGCAATTATGAAGTGAAATGCAATAACAAGTGTTTTCATACTCAACATAACTTTCTTTTTTAACGTTGACATTTTTTTATGATTTTTTTATTTTAATTTTTAAAAAATGTATTTCCACACCAGGTGTGGGCGATGGATATGATGATGTGCGCTGAAGGATAATGTGCGCCCCTTGATGATGTGCCCCGCACGGTGATGTGCGCCGCTTGATGATGTGCGCCGCACGGTGATGTGCGCCATACGGTGATGTGCTCCGCAGGGTGATATGCGCCGCAGGGTGATGTGCGCCACGCGGGGATGTGCGCCGCAGACTGATGTGCGGCGCAGGCTGATGTGCGCCACACGGTGATGTGCGGCGCAGGCTGATGTGCGCCACGCGGGGATGTGCGGCGCAGGCTGATGTGCGCCACACGTTGATGTGCGCCGCAGATTGATGTGATGATGTGGGCGATGAATGTGATGAGATGATGTGACCTGAAGGATAATGTGCGCCCCTTGATGATGTGCGCCACAAACTTCAAGCTGAAGAAACCCTAAACGTTAACGGAAAAGACCCGCGAACCTGAGTGACTGAGAGACAGAGAGCTGTTCTGTGAGTGAGTGTGCAGAGCGGTGTGTGAAGGGGAGGAACGCTGTGACGCAGTGTGAGGATTTTCATTCAGTCCGAGCACAGATATTGACTCGTATTACTCGTATAATACTCGTGATCGGCAAAAGTGCTTTATCCGTACCGGATACTTGTTTCAGCCGAGTATCCGGCTCATCTCTACAACTGACGTTGCGTTACCCTTTTTTTCGACAATGTCTTCGGTTTTCGGGTGATGTAGTGATGTCGCTTTCACATTCTGCATTATTTTCGCTGTCCCCGACTTCAGTTTCACTCATTTTTTCTCCTTTTTCCAACTTCGTTCTCTCTTTTTCTCTCTCTCTCGCAACTGCAGCTACTCTCCAACGGGAAGTGTTGTGTCCTACCTGCGGACGGCAGCCGGCAGACTCAGACACTGTTGTTGCGCTTACTTTTGCCACGTGAGATCGAATACATGTCACAAGGAGATAATCGAAATCGATCAACATTTTATCGCGATCCCGAATCGAGATCGAAAAATTGCCCAGCCCTAGTGTCAAGTCATATCAGGGATATCAACCTGAAAACATAAGAAAGAACAACTTTATTTATTTATTGATTTATTTATCTTTTTATACATCTGTCAATTGACTTATTTTTACAGGCCACCTCAAGTAATAGTCATAGGTAAACTCAATGTAGAAAGACAGGCCTGAGAGCAGCAGCTATGCTCCCTGTGTGGACATGTACAGGTAGGCATTGTGTCCTGAGGGCATTATTGTAGTAAAACAATTGAAAGATGTGAGTTTCATTCTGTCTGTGTGTGATCAGATTTGTGAATGTGTAAAATAATCTACAAATGTGTATCCTTTTAAGTCTTTCATCTCCATGTATGTGTTTACAGATTTGCCAACTCATTTAAATATATAAATAAATACCCTTTCAAATCTGAATAAATTTTTTAGAATATTTCTTTACACATTTTCAAATCTAATTACATACATTCAAACTCTGAATACCTTTTTGTAGATTGTTGGGGCATTTGCAAATCTGATCTAAGCATAGATTTAAATACAGATTTTAAGATATTTTTTAGACATTGTCAAATCTGTTTACACACACATATTCTAAAGACAGATTTGCAGATCAAGGTACACCAGGTCTATTCAACTAGCGACCCCAGGGCTGGATACGGCCTGTTTGAATTTAACTATGGCCTGCAAGACTGCTTGCAAATCAGTATAGCTTGGTAAGAAAAAATAAAACTAACAGCCTCTTATATACTTTGAGACATGTAACTCAGAGCCATTGAGTTTCACTGTTGCCATCTACCAAACCTGTATGGTTTTGTCTTTATGTCACGCACCTGTGTTGGTTGCTGCAACCCACTCATCACTTGTGCTCTGGTCCGGCTGCCCACTTAAACACCTGCGCTAGCTGACGTTACCAATAAGCTGCGAAATGTCTGTCTCAAAGCCAAGTGCCGTAAAATTGACGGTGAAGCCTGGACACTAACCAGACAGAAGAGGCCCTTTACCGACTCGGAGACTGTAAAAGACTGCATGCTTGTATAACAAGGTCCGGCGGCGTGTTTGCATACAGTTTTTCTTTTCTTTTTTTTTAACAATATATTTATTGAGTTTTACATATAAGAAACATACATTCAAACATTTATAAACATACAAACGTTTATGAACACCCCCAACCCACAATCAAACACTCAGTGTAAAGAAAAAGAGGCAGAAATTAAATAACTATAAATGGAAGTAAATAAAGACATGAATATACAAATACAAATAAATAAAATTAAATTCCAATCAATCAAATCAAAAGCCTAGATAAAATAACGTTCTCTTATTCATAATATTAGTTAGGTACAATTAATATTCATCCTATTAGGTGCTGCTATTTTACTCTGTTACACTCATTAATTTCCACTTAGTCGCTTTTTAAAAAATTGCATGAAGGTGTCCCATATTTCCTTGAATTTACTGTTTTTCCCTCTGACCACATATTTTAATTTCTCCAAGGCAAGGCAAGAAGCCATTTCCCTTAGCCACATTGCAGTTGTAGGACTGTCCATACTCTTCCATCTCAAAGCGATCACTCTCCTGGCTTGAAGCATACACAGGTTAATCAAAGGTGCTGTCTTTCGGCTTGGTACAAAGTGATTAGGATAGATAGCTAATATACAGAACTTTGCCTCAAGAGGGACCTCTATGGCAGCTATACGTGAGACCAGGTTAACTGTATTCTTCCAAAAAAACTGCATTTTTAGGCATTCCCACATAGAGTGAAACAGTGTGCCAACATAAACATTGCATTTAGGACAATTATCAGGAATGTCTGGGTTAAACTTATTGAGTTTCATAGCATAGGCGTGTCATATGTCCCGAACAACCATTCAATGCAGTGTTAATTGTCTTTGTTTGTGCTTTTAAGCAAGTATTTTCCCACTCATCCTCAGTGATATACTCGTAGATCGTCCCTCCAGGCATTAAGTCTGGAGTGTGAGGTGTGTATGGATTTGGATCTCAGCATAGTATACAATAATGCCATTTGTCTTTGACTATTTTCACTATTAACAGTAATACTCTCTGTATCTGAGAGGGGCGGCTCCTCTAAGCTGTGGGTCTGTGATGTTATAAAGCCTCTTAATTGTAAATATTTAAAGTAGTGTTTTCTAGGGATGCCATATCTATGAAACAGCTGATCAAAAGTCATTAGTTTCCCTTCTACATATAAATCAGCTATTTTGCCCAAACCTTTGTCCGCCCATTGTTTGAATCCACCATCAGCTCTACCAGGAACAAAGCTGTCATTGCCCCATATCGGGGAGAATTGGGAGAGTTTGGGTGCATCCCCTATATAAGCATGCACTTCATGCCACACAGAGAGGGTATTCTTAACAAATGGATTTTTCGTCTGCTTCTTGAGTGTCTTAATAGTTAGGTAGCTGAAGCCCCCCTCTGTCGTAGGGAAGGAACAGTAAGGAGAGCCGCAGTCTTAGACGCCTGTTATTCCATACAAAATTTGAGAACAATTTCCTAAGTTTACAGAAAAAAGTTTGTGAAAGTGGGAGAGGGATCGAATGAAATAAATAAAGGAATTTAGGGACGATTGACATTTTAATTATATTAATACGGCCTAACAGAGATCGGCATTGACATCCACGTACTCAAAGATTCGCTTGTGGATTGTACTATGGGATCATAGTTGAGAGAGACTATATTCTCAATTTCCGGGACTATTTTGATTCCTAAATATGTAAATCCCTCCTGGGTAGCTGAAAAGGGGGTAACTACTTTTGGGTTTTGTCTTTCATGTTCATTCAGAAATAGTATGGCTGACTTTGAACTATTAACTTTGATGCCAGAGAATTCTCCAAACGATTTGATTAGGTCAGCGAGTGTTTGAATAGATGTATTCAAGTTGGACAAATAGATGACAACATCATCCGCAAAGAGCGAAATAATATGCTCCAGTTCTCCTATTTTAATACCGGAGATTTTTGGATGCTGCCGGATGGCCAAGGCCAGGGGTTCAATAGCAAACAAAATAAAAGAGGCAACAAAGGACAACCTTGTCGCGTGCCTCGGTGAAGACTAAAGGTTTGTGATATGAGGTTGTTTGTTATTATTTCTGCTGTTGGTTCTGTATATAAAAGTTTCACCCATTTAAGGTACTTTTCTCCCATCCCAAACCTTGCCAAGACCTCCATCAAATATTTCCATTCAATCCTGTCGAAGGCCTTTTCGGCATCCAACGATAGGATTGCATTATCTTTGGCATCACGCCTTTCATTAGAATTGGAAACAATTTATGAATCTCAATAGGAATCCCATCCGGCCCTGGGGTTTTTCCACTTCTCATGTTCTGCACAGCTTCTAACATTTCCTTAACCATGAATAGTTTATCCAGTTCAGTCTTATCCTGATCTGTTATAGTCGGGATATCTAATTGGTCTAAGAATTCAATCTGTGCCGGGGCTCCGCTAGCGTTAGCCAGACGCCGAGCTAACGGGGAGCTAACGCTAGCTCACCGTCTCTCCCCGGGGAGAAGGAGGAGCGCATTAGCTCGCGAGCTAATGGGAGCCTTTTTTTTTAAAACATATATTTACTGGTTTTATATGGGGGGGGATATATGGGTGGAGGAGTAACCTCACCCCAGAGCATGTTGACCAGCTCTTGTTTTTGCACAATAATCTAAACATACCCAGGCAATAGGGCTGAACGATTTGGGGAAATAATCTAATTGCGTTTTTTTACCCAAATATTGCGATTGCGATTTAATATGCGATTTTTTTATTTTATCCTCTCCCCCCCACCCCCCCAAAAAAAGTAATGAATGATTTAAATATGACCACCACAATATTAGATACATTTACCTGATAATATTCTTTCGCACATTTTTATTTAACTGCTCATTACAGAAACAAGAACAAATCTGTGTGCATTTAAAGAATTTAATCAAAGTCATTGTAAGTATTAACACAAGCCATGCACTTTTTAAAACCTGTGTGCAAAATTTACCATCTTGAGAAAAACATTTTTTAAATAATAGGTGTCTTACTGCTCCCAAGTCAGTAGCATTTCCAGTGTTGGTAAGGATATTTTCAAACATATTCAGTTACAGAATACAGAATACATGCCCAAAATTTTTATCTGTAACGTATTCGTTACATTAACTTATCTGAGTAACGTATTCTGAATACTTGGATTACTTCCACATTGAATTGCATTTTATAAGTGTAGGAATGCGGCGTTGTTATAGTCAGCGGAGCAGCAGCAGTTTAAGCTCTGTGTCCGCGGCTGTGGCAGGACAGCTGGATGCGATGGAAGGGCAGCTTGCGGATCAGCAGCTCCATAGATTCCTGTTCATGTCCGGGTGGTCGTGCAGCGGTATGGAGGCGCCGGGCCTCAGCAGGAACACCCCCATGCTGAACACCTCCGTCTTGCAGATGTGCATGTAGGTGACCGGGGGGGCTCTGGAGCCCAGCCGCCCCGGAGCTCGGCTTGCTTTTCCGGGGAGCGATTTTCAGGTCTGCCGCCCGCACCGCGATCACCGGCGAGATGAGCTCGCTCTGTGTGTCCGCCACGTCGGCCAAAGACTTTAGGACCCTGTAGGTGATGCAGGCTTGCTTCGCTATATTCTGAATCAGAGGAGTTTTATGGTCCCGCGGCATTATTGCTGCGGGTGAGGACAGCAGCCCGGTGCCCTACTCTCTTTGGCACGTTCTAATCGCGCACTTTGCGATTAGAAAATCGCGTTTTATCATATCGCAATTTTATCGCAAATGCAATTAATCGTTCAGCCCTACCAGGCAATAGCTTTGATTAGCCTACATGCAAACAGCAGTGAAGCATAGCCTACTTTTTGTTTATTTCAAAGTCTATATTTTAAGTAAACATTTATTCATTCTATTTAATTTACCATTAATTTATTGTTTAAAAGTAGCCTAAGTGGTATACATTTCTTAATCTGTCAGTTTGTGTTCAGTTGATAGGGACTATACAATAATAGGGCACATTTTTATTTATATTCTCTATTGGCTGCCCGGCAGTCTTTAAGTTAATGTTAATATTTGAAATAAAACTTGTGAAGCTGTAAGTGAATTTGACTGTGTTGTATTCAAAGGTATGATTCAACTGTTTTACATGGTCCAGTATTTAAAAAAATTAAAAATTACCTAAAGAAATCGTAATATCGAATCGCAATACTTACAGAATCGCAATACCCACAGAATCGCAATACATATTGTTTCGCCACCTAAGTATCGTGATAGTATCGTATCGGGAGGTCCCTGCCGATTCCCGTCCCTAGTGTCCAGTGAATTTTTCTTCTCTGTACTAGCACTGTGCAGGTTGTTAACAAAATCAATCAATCAATCAATCAAATTTTATTTGTATAGCCCATATTCACAAATTACAATTCATCTCATAGGGCTTTAACAAGGTGTGGCATCCTCTGTCCTTAACCCTCAGCAAGAGTGAGGAAAAACTACTAAAAACCCTTTTAACAGGGTAAAAATAAGTAGAAACCTCAGAGAGAGCCACATGTGAGGGATCCCTCTCCCAGGACAGACAGAAGTGCAATAGATGCCACGTATAGAAAACATTCATCATTAAAGTCTTTAGCGGCATTGATGCAGTCCCGCTGCAATCACAGTCCATGGTCAGCAACCAGCAGGACCACGATCCAGCATCCAGACCAGAGGCCACTCAAGTCCTCAGTCACCGTCCACCGCCGCCCACCAGGACCCACCACGAGCCACCGCCGCGGCCCTGGTCCACCTCCTGTACCCAATGCTAACGTGACACAGGGTCCGCCACCAGCACCACGATCAGCCCACACAACACAGAATCCGCCACACTGGGTCCACCACTGCGACCCCCGATGCACGATCCACAAACAGCAATCCATGGTGCGGCCACAGAGGCCCTGGATCTGCGGGTGATAAAGCATGGGGATTCCGGGGAAGGGGGGATAGGGATGGAGAAGAGGAAGGAGAAGCTGGAAAAAGAAGCTCTGTGTGTCATGTGTCATAAAATAGAACAAGTTACGTTCTGCCGCACTAATTAACTCTAACTATAAGCTTTATCAAAAAGAAAGGTTTTGAGCCTACTCTTAAACGAACAGATGGTGTCTGCCTCCCGAACTGAAATTGGTAGATTATTCCACAAGTGAGGGGCTTGATGGCTAAAAGCTCTGGCTCCTACTCTACTTCAAGAGACTTTAAGGACGACAAGTAGGCCTGAATTCTGGGAGCGAAGTGCTCTAGTGGGTTTATAAGGTACTAACAGCTCTTTAAGGTAAAAAGGCGCTATATTATTAAGGGCCTTGAAGGTGAGGAGGAGAATTTTAAATAGGGATGCACCGATCCGATATTTGTATCGGGATCGGTTCCGATATTGAAGAAATTTCCAGATCGGGGATCGGTGACAATTGGCCGATCCATATCGGCCGATACCCGATCCATATCAGCTGATCTATTCAGTGTAATTCTATGCTGTGCGCTGTGAATGACGTCATGAGCAAGCAACACCCGGTGCGGAGCCTGCAGTGTTTACAAAATGGAGCGAGCGAAAGGATCGGCTATCTGGAGCTATTACACATTGCCTCAGCCAACAAGCCCGGCAGAGGCTTCCCCAAGCAAAACTTTTGCGAGATCCCGAGATAGTTTTGCGCCGCATGATGATGTGATGATGTGGGCCGCAGGATGATGTGATGATGGGCGCACATCATCATGTGGCGCACATCATCACATCGTCCTGCAGCGCACATCCACACATCACCGTGCCAACAAGCCCGGCAGAGGCTTCCCTCAGCTGCTGCTCGGAAGGTCTGCCTCAGCGGCGCTAGCTGGAGAAGTGGCCGGGGCGCTAGCTGACACTGACAGGCAACCTGAACCGCTGCGCTAGCATTTAGCACCAGCTTCATTCATAAAACCACACCACTGCCAACATGCAGGAATAAGCTCTGCGGGAGTAACTGATCGAACAACGCTGTTAACGATATTACTATCGAGTCTAAACGGCCTGCACTTACCTTATCGTCTCGTATTTGAATGCACCTCCAGCTATGCTAGCCAAGACGCAATTTTTTTGTTCAGATGCTTTTGTAATGGATGTTTAATTCCCATTTGCACTAAACTATATGAAGGGCTGATTGCTATTTATCTTGAAAGTCTACCAACCAAGCTAGTGAAGCTATTGTTTTCTCAATTTCAGCTCCTTTATTATTTATTTTGTTTTACACTATATTTTGAATCCTTAATTGCACTGACTGAACCAGTCATACTATATTTTAATGATTAAGATTGTTTTACTGGTGCACAATTATTAAATAAATAAGTAATTCAGTACATTTATATCTGTTTATTTGTTTTTTAAAAAATAGGAAAGAAATGCTTATGTCAAGTCTCATGATCCCAGTCTTTTCCCCCCAATGAAACTTACAGTTTGTTACCATAATAGTATATTTTAGTTGATTGAAGGTGGGTTCTCCAGGCTCTTATATCTGCGGTGTAAATCATTCTGTCTTCAGATGAACACACACACACACACACACACACACACACACACACAACACACACACACACACACACACACACAACACACACACACACACACACACACACACACACACACACACACGATCTTAACAAATGCACAACCATTCTTTCTTCAACATACACACTCTCTCTTTCACAGTCTTCCCGTATCCACAGTGCTAATTATAGTTTGCCCATTAATCAGCAAAAGCTGTAATTATACTAATTCCAGTGTGTAATCTGATCAAGGTGAGCGAGATCAAATTTCGTGCTGTTTTTCTATATCGGTATCGGATCGGGATCGGCCGATACTAAGCCTCAGATATCGGTATCGGTATCGGAGGTGAAAAAAGCGGATCGGTGCATCCCTAATTTTAAATTCTATTCTAGATTTAACTGGAAGCCAGTGTAGCGAAGCTAATACTGGAGAAATGTGCTCTCTTTTCTTTGTTCTTGTCAGGACAAAAAAATTGCGGGTCATCCAGGTTTTTATGTCCTTGAGACATGCTCGAAGTTTAGTTAATTGATTACTTTGTTCAGGTTTTATTGACAAGTATAACTGGGTGTCATCCGCATAGCAGTGGAAATTTACCGAGTGTGTCCTGATAATGTTTCCTAGTGGAAGCATATATAATGAGAATATAATTGGGCCGAGCACAGAGCCCTGTGGAACACCATAGTTAACTTTGGTGCGCACAGATGTCTCATCATTAATTTGCACGAATTGGGAGCGATCAGAAAAATACGATTTAAACCAGTTAAGGGCGGTTCCATTAATATTAATTAACTGTTTGAGTCTTTGTAATAAAATTTGATGGTCAATTGTGTCGAATGCTGCACTGAGATCTAACAGAACGAGGACAGACACAAGTCCCTGATCTGAGGCTATTAAAAGGTCATTAGTGACTTTTGCCAAGGCTGTCTCTGTGCTGTGATTGGCTCTAAACCCCGACTGAAAGTCTTCATATATATTATTTTCCTGGAGAAACTCACACAGCTGATTGGCTACCACTTTTTCTAAGATTTTAGACATGAAGGAGAGATTAGATATTGGTCTGTAATTGGCTAAAACCTCTGGGTCTAGGGTGGTTTTTTGAGAAGGGGTTTGATTACTGCTATTTTAAAAGACTGTGGTACATAACCTGATGATAATGACAGATTGATTGTGTTAAGTAACGAACTATCAATTAGGGGCAGAATTTCTTTAAGTAATTTTGTAGGAATGGGATCTAAGATACAGGTTGTTGGTTTAGAACCTGAGATTATTTTGGTAAACTGATCACAAGTGATCAGAGAGAAGCTGTCTAAGTAATGGTTAGGATTCTCAGCCATTTCTGAGATCTCTGTTATTGGGAGGGTATTAGTGCCAATTGATGGGCAGGAGATTGTTGATTTTATTTCTAATAGTTAGAATTTTATCATTAAAAAAGGTCATAAAGGTATTGCTATTTAGGGATCGAGGAATACTGGGTTCGGTGGAGGTGTGACTCTCTGTCAGCCTGGCTACAGTGCTGAAGAGAAACCTGGGGTTGTTTTTATTCTCTTCTATTAGTTTTGAATAGTAGGCGGCTCTTGCTTTGTGGAGAGCCTTTTTATATTCTTTAACACTATTCTTCCAGTCTGAGGTTTTCAACATGGTTGCTGGAGCGCCACTTCCTTTCTAGTTTTCTTGATAATTGTTTTAACTCATTTGTCTGGGAATTATACCACGGAGCTAATTTACTATGTTTGACATTTTTCCTTTTTTAGAGGCGCTATTGAATCTAATGTTAATCGTAATGAGTCTGCAGAGCTATCGACGAGGTGGTCGATCTCAATGGAGCTCGGGTTTTTAAAGAATTAGTTCTTTATATCTACGGATAATACGGGTTTAAATGTAATTGGAATTATTTCCTTAAATTTAGCTACAGCACTATCAGGTAGACATCTAGAAAATGAGTTTTTTATTGGTGGCATATATTCAGTTTATTGAAATAAATGGAAGGTTATTAAATTATGGTCTGATAGAACTGGATTGCGCGGGAGGACTGTTAAATGTTCAATTCCGACACCGTACGATAATATAAGGTCAAGTGTGTGGTTACAACAATGAGTCGGTTGGTGCACACACTGACTGAAACCAATTGAGTCTAGTATCGAATTAAATGCTACACTACGGCTAATCTTTCTTATTGTCAACATGGATATTAAAGTCACCAACAATAATAATTTTATCGCTCTTTAGGACTAAGTTTGATAAAAACTCAGGGAATTCCGTTAAAAATTCAGTATAAGCCCTGGGAGGACGGTAAACTACAGCAAATATGATTGGCTGTTGGTGTTTCCTGGATTGGCGTGGAAGACTAAGAACCAGACATTCAAATGATTTGTAGTTGAGTTTAGGTTTTAGGATTAATTGATAGACTGGAGTGAAAAATAGCAGCAACTCCACCTCCTCGCCCAAATTCTGTGGGAACCTGTGCATTATATGACTGGGGGGAGTAGATTCATTTAGACTGACCTATTTTGTGTGCCTAGAACTTGTTTCCCTTTGCTGAGTTATGATAAGGGGCATTGTGTATCATTCGTGCTACTGATGAAAGGTCCATGTTTAGTGATATTTACAGAATTTTTTAGTGGTTATACTGTGGTCTATTAGTGTTCTTAGGTAGACGCAAGAGGCACTTGTTTTTTCTGTTGTGTTGATTCTTTGTTGTCCCTAGAAGATCAGATGCAGAAGTTCATTACTATTTGAACCTCAGCATGCAGGGTTCAAAATTTGTAAAATTATACAGTATATGTATATTGTTGATAGAATTGTCAGTCAGTTGAAATAAATCCTAAAGATCTTTATTGTCTTTATTTCCAGTCATCACTAGTGATGGCGAGATGAAGCATCCTGTAGCATTGCCACGTTCCATCCAATTGGTTCACTCAGGGGCCGAAGCTTCATGGTGCTTCATTGGGCAGAGGGTTGTGATGTGACTGTGCTTGTGTTATCAGGGACAACATTTAACACGTAAAATATGGACATTTTGTTCTTTTTAATTTATGAACAAAATGTGGGGGGTGGTTGTTCCATTGTGTTTCGCTGCCCCTTATATTTCGATTCGCGAACCATTTCCCGACTCAATCACGTGGTACTGCAGGCTTGCGAGGCTTTAAACGACACCACATACGTCATCAACACAACACGGCTTCACAAAAATCTTCCTGGATTACTCAACACACGCATGAGTCATCACATGTCGCGAACAACCTCAAGCTAAATTCGAATGCTTATTGCTAAATAAGTTCAGTTGAGAATCCTATTAGTCGATTAATCGTTTTTATTGATCGGTTGGTTAATCGACCATCAGAATAGTCTTTAGTTGCAGCCCTAATTGATGGCCAGTCATTAATTTGCGGCCATAAGATGGGCCCGTCTGTTAAGAAAACAATGCTAAGTCAAAACCTAGTATGTAGTCGTACAGCACTTAGTATATAGCATAAAGTAGTTGTAACTAAAGGTACTGTACAAATCAACTGTACAAAACAGTTAAGGACAGAGGATGCCACACCCTGTTAAAGCCCTATGAGATGAATGTAATTTGTGAATATGGGCTATACAAATAAAATTTGATTGATTGATTGATTGATGACAGAGAAAACATTTAGGTTGTTTTCTATATCAGTGGTTCTCAACTGGTCTGGCTTCGGAACCCACCATCACCCCTTAATGACAAGCCGCGAACCCAAATCGAGGAACATTTTCAACTTCTCAAATTTATTTAATAAAAATATGGTGCAGTTTTGAACCTGATATAGTACAGATATCACAGTATGCCAACACAAAAAAAAGCAAGTTTAATGATGAGCCAAAACGACCACCAGGTGGCGATGCTAGAAAGGGAAATGTTCCCTTTTACAATCAATTAGCTGCATTTTAATTAAAAACTCAAAAATGTAATCTTAAGGACACAAGGTAATACAGCTTACATAGTAATTCAGTAACTTCAGCGTTTTTTAACAGACTCAACAGTGCTTTCATGTACATACAAGTAATAAAAAAGTCCATCTACTGAGAAGCAGTTTCAAAAAGACCCAAATGATGTAGCTTTAACTGAGAATACTCCCTCACTGAATCTATGACAACTAACAAAACTGAGCCTATTCACACTCCTTAACAAATACTGTTAAGGAGTGTGAAGGAGTGCCTTTTTACACAGGCAAAGGCCCATGACCCACTGAAAACGGGTCTGGGTCGCAACCAACCAGCTGAGAATCGCTGTATTCTATATGTTTTAAATATTATTTAACTTTAATTACATTAACTATTAAGTTAATAATCAAATTTCCCCACTGTGGGACTATTAAAGGATCTATCTATCTATCTATCTATCTAAATCTAAGTGTAAATGACCCTACAACAGTGTTTCATGTGTATATATTTTTTTTGAATAGATGTATTTGTTATAGGATATTGCTTTTGCTTTATTTACCATTAACACAGACGTACCTTATTTTGGATAGACACTATGCATGAATGTGCCTAAATTGACAGTTTACACTAGTCAGGTGAAGGCACACAGATCATTTCTTCAGAAGTTATTTTGTGAACCTAAATAGTTAATTTCTTGCTTAAAAAAAATTCCTGTTGCGGTCAAGCAAAATATAGCCAAGATAGGCAGGACATAACATTTTTAAAACGTGAATTAAAACTTACCTCATCAATGGATCCGATCACAGCCCACTCCAGCTTTGTGTACATATCTTTTTCGCTAAAAGTCGTGCTTAACACAGACTCTTCTAACACTCATTTCAGAGCATTGCTGGATACCCATCTCCTGCAGTTTGGTGAAAATCTCTGAATGCATGTTGCCAGTTTCCAACAACATTATAATTAAATAAGTGAATGATTGAAGTGCGACCATTGTGTTGAGGCCAATTAGAGAGTGATTCAATCACCGTCAATTTGTTTATGTTCAGTTTATCTCGTGCAACACAAGAAGCAGTGACTTCCGGGTCACACAAATCATACAAGTTAAATATCAAGTTCGGCCCATGTCCTGCTTTAGACTTTTCCTATTTTTGATATGAATGAAAGGATCTAAACTACGAAAAATAATCCGTTATTCATTTACTGGTATCAGATTCAAAAATGAATAACGAAATAATGACTCAATTTATAATTGAATATGAAAAGAACGAATGATACACAGATTTATACTGATTCTTATAATTTTGTTCTACTTAATACCATATCAGGACCACAGCTATTATGCACATTATCTTTGTAATAATAGTTTCTAGTTCTTCCTATGAACTAGAAACTTCTGAGATTTCTTGTAGAAATGGCTTAAGAAAAACTTATTTGACCCTGTTCCCATTTTCCCCTTCTCAGCGTGACATGATGCCAGTACTGGATGATGACAGTGGGAGCGATCGAGAGGATGAGCTACCTCAAGTTGTGGTCCTTAAGGGTGGAGACCTGACGGCAGAGGAGGTGAAGAAGATCAACGCTGAAATGCATACTGGTGGTGGTAGTGCAGATAAGGGTAAGAATGAAGGAGCAAGAGCACATGAAGAATCGTGTAATCCAATATATTTTCTTTTATTATATCACTGCTGACCAAACTTAAGGAGAGAGGTTTTAACTAAAATCAAAACTACCTTCTCCACTCAAACCTGTTCTGGTCAGTCTTACAATGAAGAGAGTTCCTGACAACATAAAACATGCCCACAGTGTGGGGAGGTTATGGTTAAAGTCGCATTATATAGATACCATCTTGCAAACTCTATCTTCTAAAGTTGCCATTGTGTTTTAGCAGCCTATTTGTTGGCTGATCTGGAAATTAAGGATCAGGAACATCACACTTGAACTCTGTAAGACTGATCGTTGTCATGAAAAGGCAGATGTGCAGATGTGTTCACAGACATCTTCAACCTGTCACTGCTCCAGTCTGTAGTCCCGCATGTTTTAAGAAGAACATCATTGTCCCTGTTCCCAAGAAAACTAAAATCCTCTGCCTTAACGACTCACCCGCCACACTGCCCTCTCCCACCTGGACCAGAGGGACTCATATGTGAGAATGCTGTTCATCGACTACAGTTCAGCATTCAACACCATCGTGCCCCTGAAGCTCGTCAACAAGCTCAGAGACCTTGGGTTTCAACATCGCCCTCCGTGAGTGGATCCTGAACTTTCTGATGGATGATGATGCAGACTACAGGCAGTGCGGATCGGCAGCTTCACACATCCACCCTGACTCTCAACACCGGTGCCCCTCAGGGCTGCGTGCTCAGTCCTCTCCTGTACTCCCTGTTCACGCATGACTGCGTGGCCACCCACAGCTCCAACACCATCATTAAGTGTGCTGATGACACCACTGTCATAGGCCTGATCACCGGCGACGATGAGAAGGCCTACAGAGAGGAGGTCAGAGCCCTGACATCTTGGTGCCAGGACAACAACCTCCATCTCAACGTCAGCAAAACTAAGGAGCTGATCGTGGACTACAGGAAGAGACAAGGAGTGGAACACACCCCCCTTTCCATCAACGGGACCACGGTGGAGTGAGTCAGCAGCTTCAAGTTCCTCGGGGTCCACATCATTGATGACCTGACCTGGACCCATCACACAGACTCCATCAGGAAGACTGCCAGATAGCGACTCTTCTTCCTCCGCAGGCTGCGGAGGCTCAACATGGACTCCAGGATCCTCTGCAACTTCTACAGGTGCACCATAGAGAGCATCCTGACTGGCTGCATCACCTCCTGGTATGGCAGCTGCACCGCCCTTAGCCGTAAGGCTCTACAGCGGCTGGTGAAGTCTGCCCAGCACATCACCAGGACGGCGCTACCATCCATAGAGGACCTCTACACCCAGCGGTGCAGGAAGAAGAGCAGCCGTATTATAAAAGACCCCTTTCACCCCAGCCATAAAAAGTTTTGCCTGCTGCCGTCTGGCCGACGGTACCGCAGCATTCGGGCCCGCACCACCAGGCTCAGAGAGAGTTTCATCCCCCAGGCCATAAGACTTTTAAAGTCCTCTCCGTGACATATTTGCATATTGCACCATTGCACAAATTGCACTTTTGTTGTTTTATTTCTCTTCAGCTGTTTTTATATATATTTAGATATATATACTTTATTTTCTATTTTAAATTTTAAATTTTGATACTTTTATTCTATTTTATACTATTTCTATTTTATCTTTAGGTTGTAATTACTTGAGCATTTCTAGAAGAGAGCCTGTGACTCAAGCATTTCACTGCCAGTGACTGCTAAATGTTATTGTTGTGCATTTTATAAATAAAAGAAAAATCTTGAATCTTGAAAACGATTACAAGTCGCATGTTAGAAGTGGTTTCCTATAGAAATTAGGGGTGCAATGATTAATCGATGTAGTCGCAAACAAATTTAATCGTAGATGATTCGTTGGTTAAGTCATAGCGCGTGTTTTTCATGCCGTGCAGCTGAACTAAACGTTGTTTTACCGGAGGTGCTGATGGAAGTAGCTGAGGAGTGAGCCATCTCGCTCCCTTCCTATCTCTGAAAGTTGTGCATGTGTAATAGCGTCTAAACATGGCCCAATGGTGGTGGCTGTTCCATCGTGTACCACAAAGTCAAAAGTATGGGAGAACTTCACCATTAACATAGCCCGAAAAAAAACTACCTGCAATATTTGTAAGGTGGACCTTGCTTTCCATGGAAGCAGGACACGAGCATTTGAGGAGGAGACACATTTGACATCGTAATGTAGAGGATGCAGACTTGCCTCGGTAAGCGCCTGTTGTCTAGCTTGCTATATAAACATATAGCTGTGTGCAGGATTCTAAAATCTTTACAAAAATATGTATTCAACTTTTTTTGAACTAGTTTAAAACCGTAATATTATCCTTTCGCCTGACAAACGTCATTTTTAAATCACATTTTTTGAATGAAGTATTGATCGTTATTGTCTTTATTTTCAGTCATCACGTTCTGCGAACAACCTCAAGCTCAATTTAAAAGCTGTTGGCTAAATTAGAGCGTTTGAGAATTTGTGTCACCATAATCTGATTAGTCGATTAATCGTTTCACTAATCGATAGATTAATCAACTATCAGAATATTCGTTAGATGCAACCCTAAATAGATATACGTTTTGAGCAGGGATTTAAAGATCTGTAATGAGTTGGCGAGCCAAATCTCATCAGGAAGGGAGTTCCAGAGCCTTGACAGAGAAAGCCCGGACACCTTGAGTAGCCACCCTTGACCTCTGGTCTGCCGAAACAACGATGATCTCTTTGGCCTGAATGCCAAGCGTCATGTCTGGATGACCAGGGGGAAAAACCAGGAAACCAGGTACCGCTCATCACTGGCAAATACCATCCCTACAGTGAAGCATGGCGGTGGCAGCATCATGCAGTGGGGATGCTTTTCAGCGGCAGTAACTGGGAGACAAGTCAGGATTGAGGGAAAGATGAATGCAGCAATGTACAGAGACATCCTTGACGAAAACCTGCTCCAAAGCGCTCTGGACCGCAGACTGGGGTGAAGGTTCATCTTCCAACAGGAAAACGACCCTAGGCACACAGCCAAGCTAACAAAGTAGTGGCTTCGGGACATCTCTGTGAATGTCCTTGAATGGCTCAGCCAGAGCCCAGACTTGAACCCGATTGATCATCTCTGAAGAGATTTGTATCACTTTAATCACTACGTTTACACCCTTAGAGAACCTTATGCTGCTGTACAAAAAAATCTGTATGTTTACTTAGTATTAGGAATTGTCTTGTCTTATCTGTTGTGCCTGTGCACATTATATGTTTCACTGTTGGAGAGTGGGAAACGTTGTATTGATTCCTTGTTTTTCTTGAACTTGTTAAGAAATTGACAATAAAGCTACTTTATCTTATCTTTCTCTTTATTTGAAAATGGCTGTGCACCACACACTCCCCATCCAACCTGATGGAGCTTGAGAGGTCCTGCAAGGAAGGATGGGCACAAATGGTGTGTGCCAAGCTTGGAGCATCATACTCAAAACGACTTGAGGCTGTAATTGCTAGCAAACGTTCTTCAACAAAGTATTGACAAAGGCTGTGAATACTTATGTACATGTGATTTTTCTTTTTTCTTATTTTTAATAAATTCGCAAAAAATTCGCAAAAACCTTTTTCACTTTATCATTATGGGGTATTGTGTGTAAACCTTTGAGAAAAAATGAATTTAATCCATTTTGGAATAAGGCGGAGCGTATGTCATCTATATGTTTATAAAGTAGTTGACAAAGTGGCTTGGTAGAAGGGTGGAAGGAGGAGGGGGACTGGGTGGGTCAAGGAGGTTGGAAAAGATGGAGAACAGATTTTTGGGGTTCCAAAATGAGGATTGGATTTTTATTTGCTAAAAATTGCTTTTGGCTGCAGAAATGGAGGCACAGGAGGAAGAGAGAGAGAGAGAATCAAAAGAGGAGGACAGATTAGAAAGGAGAGTGTCTGTGGCAGAGTTAGGATGCATGAGTGAGAGAGTCAGATGAAGATGTTGTGGCGGACAGGTACAGAGTCTGTTGATGTGGTAGGGTTGTCAGATTGTGAGAGTGGGAGAGAATAACAGATAAAGCAGTCGTCAGAGATGTAAAGTGGGGTTACAGTGAGGTTGGATGTAGAGCATCAAACCAACTGCAGCTTCTGCTTTGATCATGAAGCAGTGGTGCTGATCATTGAACAGATGTGACCAGAGAGAAACTCTGTATTTTTACTGTGTGCTTACATACTAATTCACGTGAAGAAGCCAATCAAAGCCCTTAAAAAGAGAGGCACTAAAAGCAAGTGTTTCAAACAGGCTGACAGGAGGACATTACCAGAGAAAATTCTAGTGCAGTGTTAACGGCTATGTACAAACTTAATGAATCTCTCCTTTTTTTTCTGCAGACGATGGACCTCCTCATGGCAGTAAAATATTTTTCAAGAAACCAGCCAAACGCACGACCTCGGACAAATTCCAGGTACTCACTGCCAGCTCCAGCAAGAAGAAAAAAAGTGATGAAGGAGAGAATGAGATGAAGTCTGGAAAGAAAGTTAAGAATAACAGTCTTCTCTCATTTGGAGGGGATGAGGAGAAAGACGAGAACTGAAAGACTTTACAACAGATTAGTCAAGGTAGTATAGAGCCTGACCAATGAGGATTTTTGGGGTCAATGACAGTATATCAACAGATGTCTGTGTCATTCCTAAGATGTCATTTTTCAACCTTATGACAAAGAAATGGATCTCATATTTTACATTTTTCCATAAATTTGATAATAGACAAATTATTTTTTACTTATAAAATGTGATCCTAAATGCAACATTTTCCCACATTAATCAGCAAACAAAAACTGATGATGATAAGTATGTGAAAGACTAATTGTATTGGTCCACTGTTAAATCGGTCGGGCTCTACTTAATTTAAAATTGATTGTTTACTAAAAGCATCGAGAGCAGAGTTAACAAATGTCTGGAGTTCTTCCACAATATGCAGCTGTTTCTCAACACTGGGAAAACAACTGGTGTGGTCTGTCTGTTTGATGTTTTTTAAATGCAACTTTCAGAGACATAAATGACTTGATGTAAACAATTTCACATAAGGAAGAATTTCATGCCCTTTGTTTTGGAATCAGTCATGTTATTGTTGTGTGAGAGTATAGTTTTGTGCAAGATTCTTCCAACTGAACTTGGTGCAATCAGGGACCCTCGGACATCCACATACCATCTGGTAGGGTCTATCAATAGACCGTATATTAAGATGGATGATGCACCTCGTGTTGTTTTCAAATGGTGCGGCATAATTTGATAAGAGGGAACCAGGTAACACTTGGTAGATTACCTGGTTGTTAAATATATTTAATGAAATGAAAAAAAAATCCACTCTTTTATGTTTGATAAAAATGTAGCATAATATTGAACAACCTTCTTGTAGAGTCCATCAAACATTTGATGATGTTTTGTGTGTTTGACTTTTAGAAAGAGTAAAGTGACAGGACATCTTGTCATGTGGATCTGACGGAGCAATATAATCTCCTGCTGTACAGATCCAGGAGACATTGAACAGACATTAGCCACTTGAAGGTGGAAAACTCTGCTTCTCAAACATATTAAGATAATTTTGTTTCTTTGTGTCTGAATCCTTCTCATTTGTTGTCAAGAATGGTGTAATCAGAATAGTGATATTATTCACAATTGCCATGTGGCAAGTGCTCATTTTTAATTGACTCTATGAATATATTGGGTGGCATTGTAAGAGGGTGTGTGTGCATGGCAATAAACTATACTGCAAAGTGCTTTGAGTGGTCTTCAAGACTAGAAAAGCTCTATATAAATACAGACCATTACCATATCCTGGCTTTGACAAAGAAGCTGCAGCACTTTGTGTAGAAATAATGCATTCTTGCCAATGCCAATTTTGAAATAATAATTTGTTCTTATAAACAATAATTTCCATGTTAATACATCTCAAAAGACACGGTTAAGATAACATATGCAGGCTTTTAAATCTCGTCAACCTTTCACATCAAACTCTAGTCGAAGTTTTGGTTGTATAACTGGGTGCTGAAAAAGCATTTGATCAAGCTAATACGCTCAACAAATTTGGCTTTTGGGCCCTGGGGAAACATCCTGGCAAGGATGTCCAGTCCCTCCATTATTGTTTGCTCTCTTCATAGAGCCACTTTTGCTGCAGCCAAACACAATAGCAACAGCATCAAAGGTATACAGGTGCATCTCATTAAATTAGAATATCATGGAAAAGTTAATTTATTTCGATAATACAATTCAAAAAGTGAAACTCATATTATATAGATTTATTACACACTATAATATTTCAAGTGTTTATTTCTTATAATTTAGATTATTATGGCTTACAGCTAATGAAAACCCAAAATTCTGTATCTCAGAAAATTTGATTATTACATAAGACCAATAAAACTGTCAGCCTACTGAAAGTATGTTCATATATAAGCACTTAATACTTGGTCGGGGCACATTTTGCATGAATGACCATCAATGCGGCGTGGCATGGAGGCGATCAGCCTGTGGCACTATTGAGGTGTTACGGAAGCCTAGGTTGCGTTGATAATAGCCTTCAGTTCGGCTGCATTGTTGGGTCTGGTGTAGCTCATCTTCATCTTGACAATAGATTCTCTATGGGGTTCAGGTCAGGGTTTTTGCTGGCCAATCAAGTACAGTGCTGCCATGGTCATTAAACCAGGTATTGGTACTTTTGGCAATGTGGGCAGGTGCCAAGTCCTACTTGAAAATGAAATCAGCATCTCCATATACCTTGTCAGCTTAAGGAAGCATGAAGTGCTCTAAAATGTCTTTGTAGATGGCTGCATTGACTTTGGACTTGATAAACACAGTGGACCAACACCAGCAGATGACATGGCTCCCCAAATCATCACCGCTGTGGAAACTTCACACTGGATTTCAACAACTTGGATTCTGTGCCTCTCCACTCTTCCTCCAGACTCTGGGACATTGATTTCCAAATGAAATTTACCTTCATCTGAAAAGAGGACTTTGGACCACTGAGAAACAGTTCAGTCCTTTTTCTCCTTAACCCAGGTAAGATGCTCTGACGTTGTCTCTGGTACAGGAGTGGCTTGACACGACGAATGCAACAGTTGTAGCCCAGGTTCTAGATATGTCTATGCATGGTAGCTCTTGATGCACTGACTTCAGCCTAAGTCCACTCCTTGTGAATCTCCCCCAATTCTTGAATGGCAGTTGCTTCACAATGCTCTCAAGGCCATGGTTAATCCCTCTTGCTTGTGCACCTTTTTCTACCCCATTTTTTCTTTCCATTCAACTTTCTATGAATATGCTTGGATACAGCACTCTGTGAACCGCCAGCCACTTTAGTAATGACCTTTTGTGGCTTACCCTCCTTGTGGATGGTGAGAATGACTGTCTTCTGGATAACTGTCAAGTAAGAAGTCTTCCCCATGATTGTGTGGCCTACTGAAACAGCCTTAGAGACCATTTAAAGGCTCAGGAAACCTTTGCAGGTGTTTTGAGTTAATCAATTGGTGAGAGTGGGACATCATGAGTCTACAATATTTAACTTTTTCACAATATTCAAATTTTCTGAGATACTGAATTTTGGGTGTTCTGTAAGCAATAATCATCAAAATTAAAAGAAATAAATGCTTGAAATATTTCACTCTGTGTATAATGAATCGGAAACAAACAAACCTTTCATGATATTCAAATTTATTGCAATGCACCTGTACACACCACAAACCTTCAACATAAAATCAATCTTAAAGCGGATGCTATTTACTGTATTTACAAGCCTGTTTACCCTCACTTAAATCAACCTTTACACTCATTAACACCTTCTCTAAAATCTCTAATTACACAATAAACTTGATCTAATCCATTATACGCCCACTTTTTCGAAGATCCTTGGAATAATGATTGTAAATCTCACAACCAAGAAGAGTTGTAAACAGTCAGTCGTTTTTGTCTTGTTGTCTAGCACTGTTGTATACAGCATTTTAAGGTGTTGCATCACACAATGAAAGAAACATTAGGACAAAGAGCTAGGGACGGGAATCAGCAGGGACCTCCCGATACGATACAATCACAATACTTAGGTGGCGACTCGATATAACGATTTCTTGCGATTTCTTTTGGTTATTTAATTTTTTTAAATACTGGACCATGGAAAACAGTTGAATCATACCTTCAAATACAACACACTCAAATTCACTTAGAGCTTTACAAGTTTTATTTCAAATATTAACATTAACTTAATGACTGCCATGCAGCCAATAGAGAAAATAAATAAAAATGTGCCCCATTATTGTTTGGCCCCAGTCAACTGCACACAAACTGACAGATTAAGAAATGTATGTATAATCCAATATATAACCTAATGTATAACCTAATAGTTAGCCTAAGTACTTAAAATATTTAGAAATATTGGGACTGAAATAGAAAGATTTTTTATGTAAACGAGTAAATCATCGACATATAGTGACAACTTATGCATTGTTCCACGGCAAGAAATGCCCTCAAATTTCTCCTCAGATTGCAGACAAATGGCAAGTGGTTCAATGGCAATAGCAAACAGAAAATGGGATAGCGGGCAGCCCTTGTCTTGTGCCGCTACAAAAAGAAATTGAGAAAATATTATTTGTTTGTTCGTAGGCTACTTGAGATAAATATATAACAAGAGTAACTATAGCCTTAGTCAGAGTTGGAGAAAACATTCATCATAAAAGTCTTTAGCGGCATTGATGCAGTCCCGCTGCAATCACAGTCCATGGTCAGCAACCAGCAGGACCACGATCCAGCATCCAGACCAGAGGCCACTCCAGTCCTCAGTCACCGTCCACCGCCGGCCACCAGGACCCAGCACGAACCACCGCCGTGGCCCTGGTCCACCTCCTGTACCCAGTGCCAAAGCGACACAGGGTCCGCCACCAGCACCACGATCAGCCCACACGACACAGAATCTGCCACACTGGGTCCACCACTGTGACCCCGATGCGCGATCCACAAACACCAATCCATGGTGCGGGCACAGAGGCACTGGATCTGCGGGTTATAAAGCAAATGGGGGTGATATGCCACTCTGTAAAGCTGTAATCGCACTCATTAACTCATTTAACAGTTCTAGTTGTCTGGATGTAAGTCATTTTTTACGGTGAGTTGTGTAGGAAATGATGCATACTCTTAAGTATGCCTTAGAAGATTCCCATAAGGTTCCTCTGGACATATCTGGTGTATCATTTATTAGCAAAAATATTTTAAATTCGATTTTAAGGAATATACGAATGAGCCGTTAACAAGTAAATGTGATTTAAATATCTTGTATAAAGATGGGGTTGTGATTAGGAAAAACTTAAATCTAGCAAAGTAGGGGCATTGTCTAATGTTTATCAAAAAGCAGTCTGCGAATTCTCCCCAATGAATATGTGGAAAGTCTCAATATTGGGAATAGAGGTAAAGAACCTGGAGATAAATTGCTCGTCATCCGGGTTAGGGATAGCATATTCTTATCTATCATATATATGGCACTGAGTCAACTTTGTGAATGTGCAATTTAATATCTATCTGTTGAGTTACAAGAAGAAAAAAAAGGAGACAGCAGCTATAACCAAAACAGAGCCCACCCAAGTGGCCCCTGAAGGTCAAGTATCTGAGGAGAAATACTATATGTCAAGCAGTCCTGCTGCAATAATAGTCTGTGGTCAGCATCCAGCAAGATCATGATCTTAAATTCTCTTCTGATGAGGCTGCACCTTAGCCTCATCAGACGTTTTTGTCTTGTAATCAATGATACAGGCCAAAATTGAGGGTACACTGAGGCTCAAGGTAAATCTGGCTGGTTACTGGTTTGTATGGCAGTACTATGAAAGCCATGAGGCCCACTCAGTAGATCAGACATCAATACCTTTCTGCCTTTTTAAACTAAGCGCTTTGCATTTTTGAACATAGAACAAGTTATGTTCTGCCGCCCTAATTAATGCATACCGCCAGTTGATGTTATCGACCTTCTAGACCGCTAAGAGAAGGTCTTAGACAAGCCTGGTCCAGCTCTAACTATAAGCTTTATCAAAAAGGACTGTTTTAAGCCTACTCTTAAACGTACAGATGGTGTCTGCTTCCCAAACTGAAGTGAGAGATTATTCCACAGGAGAGGGGCTTGATGGCTGAAAGCTCTGGCTCGTACTCTACTTTTAGAGACTTTAGAGACGACAAGTAGTCCTGAATTCTGGGAGCGGAGTGCTCTAGTGGGTTGATAAGGTACTAAGATAAAGATAAAGTAGCTTTATTGTCAATTTCAACATGTTCGAGACATACAGGAATCGATATGACGTTTCGCACTCTCCCACAGTGAGTAATATGAACATACACATTTTTTGTACAGCAGCATAAGGTTCTCTGAAGTGGTGTGGCCTAGGGGGTAGAGTGGGCGTTCTCCAACAAGAAGGTTGCCGGTTCAAACCCCACTCTTCCTCATCTGCATGCCGAAGTGTCCTTGGCAAGATACTGAACCCCGAAATGGCCCCTCATAAATGTTGTGTACTAAAAAAAAAGTAAGTCGCTTTGGATAAAAGCATCTGCTAAATGACATGTAATGTAATGTAATGTAAACGTAGTGATAAAAGTGATAAAGTGCAAAAATAGACAGTTTGTTGCAGAGTCCCGAGTGTTTATGGGGGGGGGATTTCCGCTACCTGTCAAACTGGAGGATATGGCTGGGGGGAGTGAGGGGAGAGAATTTAGCTTCCTTACAGCTTGGTGTATAAAACTATTTCTGAGTCTGGTGGTGCGGCAACGGAGGCTCCTATACCTTCTTCCAGATGGTAGGAGGCTGAACAGACCGTGTGCGGGGTGGCTGGTGTCACTCACAATCGAGGTGGCTTTCCGGGTGAGGCGGGTGGTGTAAGTGTCTTAGTGATAAAATTCTAACTATTAGAAATAAAATAAAACCCACCCTAGACCTAGAGGTTTTAGAAAATTACAGACCAATATCTAATCTCCCCTTCCTGCCTAAAATATTAGAAAAAGTTGTAGCCAATCAGCTTTGTGAGTTTCTCCAGGAAAATAATATATATGAAGACTTTCAGTCTGGGTTCAGAGCCAATCATAGCACAGAGACAGCCTTGGCAAAAGTCACTAATGACCTTTTAATAGCCTCAGATCAGGGACTTGTGTCTGTCCTTGTTCTGTTAGATCTCAGTGCAGCATTCAACACAATTGACAATCATATTTTATTGCGAAGACTAAAGCAGTTAATTAACATTAACAGAACCGCACTAAACTGGTTTAAATCTTATTTTTCTGATCGCTCCCAATTCGTGCAAATTAATGATGAGTCATCTGTGCGCACTAAAGTTAACCATGATGTTTCACAGGTCTCTGTGCTCGGCCCAATTTTATTCTAAATATATATGCTTCCACTATGAAACACAGTGGCGATTTTAGCCTGAAATTTCTGGTGGGGCAATTTTGTATGACGTCATGTCACCGTCACAATAATAGAGGTAGCTGATTATTATAAGCAGTAGGCATATATAGACCACCAGTAAGATATATTATGGGC
The DNA here is from genome assembly GCA_038501795.1 of Pseudopleuronectes americanus. Taxonomy (NCBI): domain Eukaryota; kingdom Metazoa; phylum Chordata; class Actinopteri; order Pleuronectiformes; family Pleuronectidae; genus Pseudopleuronectes; species Pseudopleuronectes americanus. The sequence goes on from CM076722.1 coordinate 25,236,842, forward strand.
TGCATTTTGAGTGCCAGCAGGCAGCAGAAATCAAATACATTTCACATTCTTTAGCACTCAGCGCAACACAATCACTACTTTTACAGATAAATACAAACACTAAACTTGACAAACCTCACCTCAGAAACGGGAGCTCACACGTAATCAGCCTCTCTGCCAGAACAACAAGCTGAACTTCAAAGCGTATTATTCATCCCATGTGAGTGAAACTCTCCACAGACCCGGGTGGCGTCCACTGACGGAGGTAGCCTGTTAGCTCAGGTGACGCCGAACCGGAGCGTCAGCCTGTTTCCGGGTGACGCTGACGCTGGAGTCGAGTAGCTCTCTGGGAAACGTCGTGGGGCTCATCTGCATAATTACTACTCTCCAATGTTAACAGTGGCCTGTGTGCTTCACGCTGATTGGTGCTCCCATGGCACTGGTCTGCAGCTTGCCCGTTGTTCCCACAGCAGAGAAGTACGGCAAGAGGGAAGCGTTCCACAAAGCAAATAAAAAATAAATAAAGCAAATAAAATAAAATATATTTTTGCCATAAAGTTCAGATATGCAGTATTTAGCTTTCTGCACACCAGCGGCATCTGGTGGGGCAGTGATGAAACATAATCAGTGACTCTGTGTTTTCACTGTTTCCACTGTTAAGAAGCAGCCGGTCAGTCACTGAGCGGCTGCTTCACGTCAACGAGCTCTGATATCACTGTGTCTCTCTGAGCGAGTGAGCGGGGGGCGGAGCCCCGGAGCCTGTGTGTGTGTCCGCTATCTGGGAGCGCGCGCACACACACACACACATTCACCCGCTCTTGGTATTTCATGACGGCCTGATACGATGATGATTTAAAAAATGAACGTGAACTTGACTTTCACTTACGTTCAACATAGGAAAACTGATTCGTTAAGTTCACCATTCGTGAAAAATATGCGCAACATGCACAACACTGCACCTGGAGCCACTGCAGAGGGGCTGAGGGGCTGGGAATTTACCATAGACTGTATATATAAATGGATGGAGGGTCCGTGACGTCACCCATTGGTTTCTGCAGAGTGAGAATGAGGCTAGTAGGAGGCGTTCCCCCGGCGCCATCTTGCCGTTGCTTACTCCTCCTCGGTCCTGGCTAACGAATCAATGGGGAAGGAGGAGGAGTGCGAGTGAAGACTGACAGCAAAGCGATGCTCGAGGAGCTCAGCGATACCAGGTTAGCTCCGGGCTAAGGAGCTAGGCTCAATGCTACCCGGTGGGCTAACCGGTTAGCTTCGCTGTAGCTGCTCCGGAGGGTCCCGATCTTTACGAACTCACTAGAGGTAAGTAACCTTGAAACTAAACAACAAAACCTATTACTTTATCTATCATCATAATCATATGCTTACATGCCTCAAGTGGTTTTTAATATGTAATAAAAATTACCGTTTATTTAACATGTCTAATGAAAAGATTGAAGCAAGTTAACTACAGAGTTGTGTTTGGTTGTGACTTGATTTTAATTTAAATAAGTTAATATCAATATGCTACATGTGTAAGCTGCATGTGATAGTAACTATGTTTCACAAATGTGCTGATACAGGCTGGTTTATCCACCATTACTATTGAACCTCGTTAATTTAGTCTGTTATGGAACTTTACTGTGAATTATACAGTTTAGATATGATTATAATCTCCACACACCAGTGTTGTAAACAGTTCTCATTAATTATATAATTATGTTTTCACACTGAGGGAAATGGAGAGACCTGATGTGGACTGTTATCAGCAGCTCTGTGGGAGATTAGCACCTTAAATATTACAGATGAGGTAGAAAGACATTTTTATCTATTTGTACTAGGTTTTATTTCTTTCAGTACATTTCATTTGGCTGACACTTTGATCCAAACTTACTTATGTGCATTCGACTATGAGGGTTCAAACCCAGAGCCCAGTAAATCTGTTCTGTCTGAAATCTGTGCTGCTGAACACAGAATAAACTGTAAGAACCAGTCTTTGCTGGAGCATATACAACACAATACATTTTTTTATAGTGAGTTTCTTCTTTTCATTAGATGAAGCAGCACCTGATGTCCTCAGCAGCAACATGGTGGAGATCGGCAGCTTCAGGCTGGTCAACATCAGGACGACCTGCACAAGCTCCATCGGCCCAACACTTCATGTTTTCTCCCTCAACTAAAGATGGCCTGCAACTGTTTAGCATTGGCAATCATAACTAAGTGTCATGGATAATCGAGTTAATTTCTATATTCATTATGGTTGGTTAGAAAAAAGATGATCCTTTACAATCTGATTTGATACACTTTAGATAAAACCCCAGTGTTTTATTTTTCCTAATTCCCCATAAGAGACAGCACACCGTCAGCACAGCTGTGTCCTTTACGCTCGTCCGTACCTAATAAAATGACAGGAAACATAAAAGTATGGCATTATTGTAGAGGAAGTGTTACTTATGAACAAAGTTTCTGTCCTAAAAATTCTGTGGATATTCAACTCTGTATTTGAATTAAACAGTACACTATCAAGACAATGCAGTATGGAGTTCTTCCACATTATCTTTGCTTTGATTGTTTGTAAGGTATGAAACAAGTCTGTTCCTGGAGTCAGTGCATAAGTGATGACACTTCAGTCTTGTTGGAGTCCTGTTCTGTCTCCTGATGTTGGACATCCAATGGTGCATGCTGTCTGAGTCACCTGGAGGAAAACTACACAAACAAGAAATATGTAAAAAAAAACATATCTGTCAGGTTACCATCTTCATACTTATGTATATGCAAATAATAAAATGTCAATGACTTCAGTCTTTTTAGATATCCCAGTTCACATAATCCATCTGTTGCATTGCCTCTTTATGTTATAATGGGCCTATTTGTTACACTTATATTTGAAGTTATTTCATATTCATATAGTTACTATTTAATGCCATATTCACGTTTCTAACACACACGTGAGATAAGTTTAATAGAGTTTGAAAGTGGACAATTATGGAACACAAACTTAGTATTCACTGAAACCACAGATGACACATCAAGTGAAACAAATATTATTATTATTATTATCAAACCCTTGCCAGATTCATATAGCCTTAACATTATCAAATAGGGTTAGCCTCGATAAAAAACTCATGCTAAAGACATAATAAAGCCTCTTTTAAGCTTTCATTCCTGTGACCACGCTTACATATGTGCGTAGTAGTTTTATGTGATGCTCCAACATTGATCGCTGTAACTAATAATCCCCACTTCTACATTGAAACACGTCTCCACTCTGTGTAGAGTGCGCACCGGTTTACTGTGACTAGCATTCAGCTCCATAATGCAGCCTCAGGACCTCGGACTGTGCTGCTCAGTGGAGAACCTACAGTCTATGAACACAAGCTTAAACAAGATCAGCTTAATCTCCACATAAGCTAACAAACCATGCATCTCGAGCAACACTACTTGCTAATCAGTGCTACGGTTCTAATATATGAATAAAATAAAAATCGATTTTCACTCACCAGAAGAACTTGACAGCAGAGAAGTTTTTTTATTTTTTTATTTAAACCTTTATTTTACCAGGTCAGTCCCGTTGAGATGCAATTATCTCTTTTTCAAGGGCAGCCTGGCCAAGACAGCAGCATACAAAAATGTCAAACAATCACAGGACACACAGAAATCACGTAACACAGAAAGAAAAAAAGAAAAAGATAAGGCAACAGGACTAAAGCTTTGGATTTACACTAAAACAAGAACAAGTGCGGTATGAAGCCGCTCCAATTTCTCTAACACGAGTTTTAAAAGTTTCAAGATTTAAGAGCTCCTTTAACTTGAGAGTTTTTTGAAGTGTATTCCAGGCAGCAGGTGCAGCGAACTTAAAACAGTGCTTACCAAGTTCAGTATGAACCTTGGGCATAATTAATAAATAAAACTCAGTCGAACGTAAGCAGTAACTGCTCCGGGATTTAAAAATGTAATTACATAAGTAATGGGGAAGCAGACCCAAGATAGCTTTATAAATTAAAATATGCCAATGTATAAGGCGGCGTGCTGCCAGAGATGGCCACTCAACTCGAGCATATAAGATGCAGTGGTGAGTGAGGGCTTTATAACCAGTGACAAACCTTAAGGCACCATGATATACAGTGTCTAGAGAACGCAGACAGTTAGCTGGGGCATTCATATATAAGAGATCACTGTAATCAAGTACAGGGAGGAAAGTGGTAGCAATCAACTTTTTTCTGGTAAAAAAAGAAAAACAAGATTTGTGACGGAAGAAGAATCCCAGTTTCACTCTTAATTTTTTTACCAGATTTTCTACATGTGGTTTAAAAGAAAGTCGATCATCAATTAAAATGCCGAGATACTTGTAACAGTTCACAAGTTCAATTTCATACCCTTGCAATGATAAAATGCTGGGTGAAGACACAGGCACTTTCCTGCCATTGGAAAATATCATCAGTTTGGTTTTGGCGGCATTTAAGACAAGTCTTAATTCAATGAGCTGATTTTCCACAAGGTTAAAAGCAATTTGTAAGTTGCCAAGGGCTTCGGCAAGAGTGGTGCCACAACAGTATATAACTGTGTCATCAGCATAAAAATGAAATTTGGCATTTGGGACGTTACTGCCCAATGTATTTACATAGATAACAAACAGAATCGGGCCCAGAACTGAGCCCTGTGGCACACCAGTAGAGACATTTAGCAGTGTGGATGAGCTGCCTTCAAAACAAACACATTGCTTTCTATTTGACAGATAATTAGTAAACCAGCCAACAGCCTGCTCAGATAAACCTATATCAAGCAGGCGTTGCTTCAGAATAGAATGATCCACTGTGTCAAAGGCCTTAGAAAGGTCAACAAAGAGAGCTGTGCACACTTTCTTTTGATCCAGCCAGTCTATTATATCATTAGTGAGTTTGAGTGAGGCTGTAGTTATACTGTGTTTTTTCCTAAAGCCGGATTGGTATGGGGAGAGAATGTCGTTAGTATGGAGAAAATCTTTCAACTGATCGTTTACTAGACCTTCAAGGACCTTTGACAGGATGGACAACTTGGAGATGGGTCGATAATTATTCAAGCAAGTAGGGTCCCCCCCTTTCAAAAGGGGAAGGACGTAAGCGACTTTCCAAATTTCAGGAATACAATTTGTAGTGATAGTGAGGTTAAAAATATATTGGAGCGGTTTGGCAATAAAATCAGCTGCTAACTTTAAGAAATATGGTTCCAAGTGATCTGGGCCTGCAGATTTACTGATATCCAGAGAGCAAAGAGCTCTACGGACCTCTTCCACTGAAAACAACCTAAAAACAAAGGAAGGTTGACCAGCAGAGTTAAGGCCTAGAGACATGTTTCCAACATCTGGCGCAGAAGACGCAATATTAAGGGCAGGCATAGCAATCGTGGAAGAAGACCGAGAGAATAAGGAACCAGAGGCAGAAAAATGCGTATTAAAACAATCAAGTATAGTAGCCCTGTCAGTTACAGTGGTAGCATCATTAACAATACAGGGTGGGAGTTCGCTATGATTATCAGTGGCTGAGATAGATTTGATCACTTTCCAAAATTGTTTAGGGTCGTTTACATTTTTTGTTATTGCAGAGAGATAAAAACTAGACTTTGCTTTTTTAATAAGAAAGGTAAAACTATTTCTGAGTTGCCTAAATATAAGTTTATCTGCCTCAGACTGTGTCTTTCTGGCCTTAGCCCAGGCAAGATTTCTATTATGCAGTAGATCGGCTAACTCAGGCGTGAACCAGGGATTATCCCTCCCCTTAACCTTATATCTTCTGAAGGGAGCATGCTTATCAAGCAGGGAAGATAAACCTTCAGAGAAAAATTGCCATGCAGTCTCTACATCATTAATTAATTCAATACGATCCAAGTTAAGATCATATAAATCACGGAAGAACGCCTGTTCAACAAAGGCCCTCATATTACGTTTTATCAAAATACGAGGTTTGGATTTTGGAACTTTCGCATTTCTGACTGCAGCAATCACACAGTGGTCACTAATATCATTTGCAAAAACACCTGACATAGAATACTTATGCGGGACATTAGTCAAGAACAAGTCAATTAAAGATGATTTATCTGGACACTTCAAATTGGGGTGTGTGGGGCTTTCAATGAGCTGCGTAAGATTCAATGAAACACAGGAATCTTTGAAGGCATCAGAGTTAGAATTTAGCCAATCCCAATTTAGATCACCAGTTAATATTATTTCATTATAGGTCAGTTCAGCTAATAGCTGATTCAGAGAAGTTAGCGCTTCGGCAGTAGCTGATGGGGGTCTATAGCAGCCCACAACAGTGATGGAAAACCCATTTGAAATGTCAAGTTTTATGGCTAAGAACTCAAACTGTTTACTGATTGATTTGGACTGCAGGACATTTACATTAAATTTTGATTTACAATAAATTGCAACCCCGCCCCCTTTCCTAGGATGGTCAGCCCTAAATACATTATACCCTTTGATGGCGATTGCTTTGTCAGAATAAGATTTAGAGAGCCACGTTTCCGACAGAACAATGACATCTGCATCAGTTGATTTTGCCCAGATATGCAGCATATCAATCTTTGATGGCAGACTACGAATATTCAGATGGATTAAACCTAGCCCGGTCCTATCCTTAAATTCAGCAGGTGTGTTACAATTAGCAGTGCCAGGACCAGGATTTGGCTGGATACCAGAAATCAAGAGTAAAAGAAGCAACAGAAATCGTTTTCTACTAATTTCATGGTTGCTAGGTGTTTCTGTTTTAGAGTGTAATCTAGCATGCAACATGACAAGAGACTTATCAGACTGTAAAAAGTTTGATTCCAGGACAGAGATGCAAACAAGACATAACCATTGTGCAAAGACAAAAGGATCCAAATAAGAATGGGTCAGCACTTGTTCACTTAGATCACTGAGCAAGTTATTTGTTCCAGGGTTTGGAATGATTGGGGGAGAGAGCACAATACCTGGTGTGCACTCCCCATGGTAGCTGGTTAACCCAGAATCCGAGAGAATCACAGTAGCGATGAGGACCATGAAAAGAGAACACATAGTACCAGCACAGAGTTGAAGCGAGCCTCAGGCTGCAGAGCAGGGTGGATGGAAAAGGCCTCAGACTGCAGAGCAGTGTGGATGGAACAGGCCTCAGGCTGCAGAGCAGGGTGGATGGAGCAGGCCTCAGGCTGCAGAGCAGGGTGGATGGAGCAGGCCTCAGGCTGCAGAGCAGGGTGGATGGAGCAGGCCTCAGGCTACAGAGCAGGGTGGATGGAGCAGGCCTCAGGCTGCAGAGCAGGGTGGATGGAGCAGGCCTCAGGCTGCAGAGCAGGGTGGATGGAACAGGCCTCAGGCTGTAGAGCAGGGTGGATGGAACAGGCCTCAGGCTTTGAGGATCGACCATTCATCAGCACAAAAAATCCTAAAAGAATCCTAAAAAAATCCCAAATAAAAACAAGAAAACAAGAAAACAAGACAGACACCTGACAGAGACAAAAGACATGCGGCCATCTTGGATTGACTCGGATAGAAGTGAGACCGTCTGTTAGTGCAATGAGCTGCACAGCCAGCCATGGTTTGTGTCGAGTGCAGGGAGGGGGTCCGCCGACATGAAGCTACGAGTGGACCGAGCAGCTAGCAGGTGGCTGGAGGGGAGCTAACCAGCGGCTAGTCAGAAGCTGTGCCCGCACCGTCATCTGTGACCAGGTTTCCATCAGTAGACCACGCCCTAATTATGCGTAATTTAAAACTTCTATATCGTTTAAACGAGGGAGTTAGAAATAAATTCACCCCCCTCAGAGTTGTCATGAAGGAATAACCTCACGATTGAGACTAAAACCAAGTTGTGAACCATCCTGTAAACAGGTTTAATTCTGCTCTGAAATTGGCCATTTTTACATTGGAGTCAATGGGACTTTCTGTTTCTTGCAGCCAGCCTCAAGCGGCCACCCAGTGAACTGCAGCTTTTTACACTTCCGTATTGGCCTCATCGCTCAGCCCAGGATGTTGCCCCTTGATCGCAATCCATGATGATGTGGCCACAGCTGCGACCCTGGATCTGCATGTGATACTACACAGGGACTCCGGGGAAGGGGTCAAGTCAGAAACATGTATTGATGTGATATGAATTACTTTGATGTGATAAGGATGGAGAAGAGGAAGGAGAAGCTGGAAAGAGAAGCTCTGTGTGTTTTTGCCTTGTAATCAATGATACAATGATACAGGCCGAACATGAGGGTACAATGAGGCTCAAGGTAAATCTGGCAGTACTATTGTTGTATAGCACACTCTATACCAATACAACTAAGTAGAGATGAGACATGAGACCGTGATGAAAAAGACGTGCGTTCTTTACTGGGGTTTTCACCGGACTCCAATAACCAGCATGCAATGCAGGTAAACAGTGGGGCATGAAGGATGCCCCGAGGGAACAAACTTAACTGAATATCAATACATAACATTCCTTCCCCTTTATTTTTAATTCCCCATAAGTAAAAGTAATATTCACTGTATTGATTATTCTTTTATAACAGTCTTAAAACTTAAAGAAACTTTCTTTTCTTTTTACTACAACAGCCCCTTTTACTTTAACAATGTTACAAAATAACGTTTAACAAATTAACATAATAACATTTCCTGAACTAGGGAAAGAGGGTAGACTGGGTAAATTCCCAGCCCCTCAGCCCCTCTGCAGTGGCTCCAGGTGCAGTGTTGTGCATGTTGCGCATAATGGTGAACTTAACGAATCAGTTTTCCTATGTTGAACGTAAGTGAAAGTCAAGTTCACGTTCATTTTTTAAATCATCATCGTATCAGGCCGTCATGAAATACCAAGAGCGGGTGAACGTGTGTGTGTGCGCGCGCGCTCCCAGATAGCGGACACACACACAGGCCCCGGGGCTCCGCCCCCCACAGTGATATCAGAGCTCGTTGACGTGAAGCAGCCGCTCAGTGACTGACCGGCTGCTTCTTAACAGTGGAAACAGTGAAAACACAGTCACTGATTATGTTTCATCACTGCCCCACCAGATGGCGCTGGTGTGCAGAAAGCTAAATACTGCATATCTGAACTTTATGGCAAAAATATATTTTATTTTATTTTATATGCAAAAAGCGTGAATGCGTGTGTGAATAAACGAGACTCACAAGCATTATAGTCTTGTTTTGGAGTCATTTGATTCGTGTGTGTTTGCTTTGTGGAACGCTTCCCTCTTGCCGTACTTCTCTGCTGTGGGCACAACGGGCAAGCTGCAGACCAGTGCCATGGGAGCACCAATCAGCGTGAAGCACACAGGCCACTGTTAACATTGGAGAGTAGTAATTATGCAGATGAGCCCCACGACGTTTCCCAGAGAGCTACTCGACTCCAGCGTCAGCGTCACCCGGAAACAGGCTGACGCTCCGGTTCGGCGTCACCTGAGCTAACAGGCTACCTCCGTCAGTGGACGCCACCCGGGTCTGTGGAGAGTTTCACTCACATGGGATGAATAATACGCTTTGAAGTTCAGCTTGTTGTTCTGGCAGAGAGGCTGAATACGTGTGAGCTCCCGTTTCTGAGGTGAGGTTTGTCAAGTTTAGTGTTTGTATTTATCTGTAAAAGTAGTGATTCAGTACCTGCTGTAACTGGGTGTTAGCTTAGCTCGGCTAGCCCGCAGGCATGCCAGCAGCAGTAATAGAGATGCTACGGGGTTATTGACCCGACATGAAGCCACATGATCCGGGCCACCCAGCAGAGAGAAGTTAGTTTATGAGGATGAGTGTGTTTGTGATCCGTATTGGTGAGTCAAAGCTTTTTTTTTGGAGCTGAAGGACATGTACAAAGTTTTGTTTAATAAATAATAAAAGTTATTTGAGCTAAGTTATTTGTCGAATCTTTTTACTTTGTTGCAATCATTTTACTTTAATGCTGTATTATAGGCAACATCTTTGTGTTGCGCTGAGTGCTAAAGAATGTGAAATGTATTTGATTTCTGCTGCCTGCTGGCACTCAAAATGCAGCCCATAATATATCTTACTGGTGGTCTATATAGGCCTACTGCTTATAATAATCAGCTACCTCTATTATTGTGACGGTGACATGATGTCATACAAAATTGCCCCACCAGAAATTTCAGGCTAAAATCGCCACTGTACTCAGGTATTAATATGTTTATTATAACTTGATGATTTTGTAAATGTTTCTAAAAGTCATCATTTATTTTATTTGTTTTTCTAGAAAAGACAGGGAGATTGTTAACTTGTATTTCTCCTCTAGTATGTTCATTACGGTAATAGGAAGTGTTCCCTTTGACCCCTTACCTTCGACCACGGGTCGCGCGGGGGTTTGAGGGAGTACCTGAGCAGGAATTGTTGTTGGCAGTGTCCATGTATTGAGAGTGACGAATAAACGGTGAATATAATAAACGTTGTGTTTATTACGATTAACACATTCAAACATTCATTTCTATTGTCCCATTGTTTTCCTGTTAATATAAGGGGCAGAGATTTGATGGTCAGGCTTGCAGTGTCCTTATCCTCCACACCGGAAGGCCTAATCTTTTCTAGGCCTGAGTCACATCCATTAACAGTGCATTTCTCAGCTATGAACCTTATTTGCATTTATAACGCTATGAATGGCAACTACAAGGTAACAACATCCCTCACATTACTTCATACCTTGTTAACACAGCAAAACAAACTCTCTAGATGTCTCCAAAAGATCTGCATGTGAACACACAAATACATTATTGTATGAAACAGTTTGGTTTGAAAAACATAATGCACATGATGAAGTTAACTTTAAAATGGTTGTATTTGCAAGATCACAAATGTGCTGTTTTTGTAACCAAAAACAGGTTGTGAAACCATGCAAGAGGTAGGTTCAACGGTCATGACTTTGCCATTGTTCGATGTGGCCGACTCAGTTCCTAACGTGTCACTTTCCAAACACTTCAATAATGAATGGAAAGATTTGGGCCTATGGGCAAGAGAATTTCAATTTGCAGATGATTGGATTCCTACACAACATGAAACTGTGTATTACAGCAAATCTCTGAATGTATACAGGATGTCTGTGTTTTCCGTAGTGCATGCAACTCGCTCTGTGCAGCTTATTTCCTCAAATTTTGTGTTGACTAACTCATTTGCACCTCGACATTCTCTCCCCAAACAGCATGCTGATCACTCTCACATGTCCCACGTACTCTGTGGGCTCGACATAAGTACGATGTTTGTCTGATTAAATTTCCGCACCTGTAACTATTACACCAAAATCCGATTATAGTCTGTGTCAACATCAGAATCCACCAAACCTGCATATCTGTATCATACACACTCGACATAAGCCGGACAAATCATCTGTTAATTTAACATAGTAACATTATTTTTAGAGCTGTGAAAAATAACGTTAACGCGTTATGATTAAATTACAGGAATAATTCGTTAATTTTTTTTAACACATTTAAGGCAAGCGCAGAAGGACCTTCCAATATACCCACATTTCCGCCTAATCTGCACTAGTCGCCGCTCTAATGCAGTCAGATGGCAGCTGCTATCAAACAAACAAACATCACCTTCTGGATGGGAAGATCGTGCTCCAAAAAAACAAAGATGGAACTGCGCCAAAACAGACTCACTCGCAGGACACATAGTGCAAAAGAAGCGGTCAGCTTTACTGTCAGAAAATGTGAACAAGTTAGTTTGCCTCACCAACTGGCTGAAGGAAGACTAGCTAAGAGGGCCTTTAGAGGCATTAGATTGTGTCATGGTGTGGTGAATATTTGTTTGACAAAAAATTGAAAAATCTTCAACCATACTATAAAAACAATGGTTAAGAAGCCCAATTAATTTCTGTTTGATTTAAAAAGAAAAGAAAAAGGTTTTATTCAACTATACAATGGCTAAGAAGCCCGAATTCTGTTTAGGATGACGATTATATTAATGTTCCATATGGATTAGCAAAGAGAACTGCTAAAGAACTGCTGAGTTGCAGCACCATTGTTTTGTTTATTTATGAATAAAGAAAGAAAACAAGTTAGATGTATATATCTGTCTTTGGTCATAAATCTTTTTGTTATCACAAAAATATACCGAGAAAATCGATAATGTGATTACTCATGATTAATCCATAGAAACCTGTGATTAATTTGATTAACATTTTTAATAATTTCACAGCCCTAAGTATATTGTATCTCACAAATGCACAGTCTTAATAACAGGCAGCAGCTCTTAGCAGACCTTTTATCAAGACAGGTGTGAGACTAAACAACCATTATTAAACACTAGGGGAAGAAAAGGTTATTATTAATCATTTATATGAAGGCCTAATATCTGGCTCAAACGGCTCATGCTCTTTAGTTGCAAATAGTTTCAGTCAGACCATCATACCAGCTGGAATTTAAATTCCTAACAAATCCCTCTTTTCACACCATTTTCATGATGTGAACAACTTACTGGGGACATCCATGTACCCCCAACCACCATCCCATCCGGTGCTGTTCAGACATCAGTTTAAGAGTCAATGATCTGGATTGTAGCCTTGTGGAGATCCTTTTGTGGAATTGATACTTTACGTTTGTCAGGTGGAAGAGGTTTAGTTGTCACCGGATGGGAGTGGGTTGTGGAGACATGGAGCCCAGATCTCATAGATTGAAAGGAAACAGAAAAGTGATATATATACTGCGGTGCGTAACTGAGTTTAAAGTAGATTATATAAGCTTATATTTGCAAAGGAAAATAAACAAATAATCAAAACAAGCTGAATTTGAATAAGCAGCAGACTTGACAGCGTTTGAGTAATGTGTTCAAACCATTTTCCAAAAATCATCTGACTGCTTCTATACACAATAATTCAGAAGCTTTGACTTCAAACTGCCCTGTGGTAATACAGGAACCACATACAAAGAACAATGTGTGAGAGATGAGATTCAACAAACCGTTTCAGAGTCGACAGCTGAAACAGATTAAAACAAAGTTATTTTGACACACTTTTCTTTCATGATAAAATAATAAAAACATAAGTAGAGCTTAACAACATCATTCAAGTTAAGAGCATTGGATGTGAAGATAATTGTTGAAACAAAAAATAAAAACCTTCTTTCCTTAATTTAAGAGTTAAAGTGTCGCAAAGAAATTTAAATATATTAATAGATTCAATAAAGTGTAAACAAAAGGCTTGTATTTATGGCTTGTGCGTTTTATTTAAGATGAACCACGCTCTGAGTTAAATTGTATTTGACCTCTGCCCCTTTAATTGGATTAAGATTCATTCTTCTTTAACTGGTGAAACATATATATATATATTTTAGGTCTCTAGAGTCTTACAGTAGTTCCATGGAGGGTGAATCAAACTCCTATTTTAAATTGCCTTTTACTTGGTGGTTCCCCTTTAATGGCGCATCAGAAACTAGGAAACGGCCTATGGGGCATTTGTATGGTCTTTTAGTGTTGTGTGAATTGCATGTATCGTATTCGTGTACTAAGTTCTCTACCAGAGCTGTCATGTGTGGATTCCACAAGGGTATTTCGATGTTATTCTGAGTCCGTTTCTTACTGATGTGTGTGGGTCCATGGGCCTGTTTTAGAAATATCTGGGCTAGGTTGGATTGAAGATCTTCTCTGAGTTTGATCTCTTCTTGGGAGAGGGCCTCACAGTTATGTGGAGCGTGTGTGTCCGATATCATTCCATCGGCCATGTTGATGTGTTTGGATCCGAAGGTGATGTTAGGCTGTTTGAGTACCTGAGAGCTTTTGATTTGTCGGGGCTGGTGAAAAAGTAATTGTTTTAAAGTTCAGATGCCGTTGTCCGAGATAACTTTTTAGGGGGTGACATATTTCAATGTGGCTGGAACTGTGGCACATCAGTACATTCCTGGTTCCCTCCTTTTTCTGAAAAATCCAGGTGACTGTTTTTCCTAATTCCATGGCGGTGAGGGTTTTGTATTTATAAATGATAAGGGGATAGACACTCCATTAGTTTTAAAATGTCACTATGGGGTCTAATTCGGGGATATGACATGACCTTCTGTGGACACTGGGCAACTTCATTGGTCCAAGTCATGGCATCTGGTGTGGATGCGGGCGCATGCCTCTTCCTCAGCCTCGTCCTGGGGGGCCTCCTCGGTAGGGGCCTTGTCCTCTGTAGGGGTTAGGGTTAGGTGGTGGTCCTCTTTGTCCGTCATAAGGGCAGTCTCGGACCCAATGGTCAGGTTGGCCGCACCGATGGTATCCATTATTGTTGTAACCTCTGGTTTGATCTCTATACTGACCACGGCCGTACCCCCCTCTCGGTCTGAATGGAGTGGGGTGAATGAATGGGGGCATGGGTTGATTGTCTCTTTCGATTTTCATAGCCTGCGCCACTGCCTCTTCTATTTCCAAATGTAATCCTGACACGGCAGCCATACGATTAAGGGGCTCCTCCACTGACAGACGAGTCTGTAGCTCTTGGAGTCCTCTCCGAACTTCTAGTCGTGATTTTTCCACTTTTCTGAGGTTGTTGCTTAGCTCAGCCACATCCTCCTCACACTGTCGCTTCATACGAATTATTTCGGTTTCCGCACTTCGCAGACTTTCTCTCAGTTGGCTGTTTGATTGGCTGAGAGTGTCCCGCTCTTTGCTGACATCACTGAGGTTGCGTTGCAGCTCCATGCTCTCTCTCCTGTGGCTTACTGCTGCGTCCTGAGTTTGGTTGAGCTGGCACTCGCTGTTCATCACATCCCGTCTCAGTTGGCCTCTACTCTCCTCGTTCGCTGCAAAAGAAGCTCTGCAATGGTCCAACTGTTTGAGAGCAATATCAGCACGTGACTGAAGGTCGATACTTATCTCTCGTAGACTCTGGATTTGACGTTCGTCCTCACAGGCTGCGTCTTCCATCTGAGAGAGAAGCTGCAGCAGGGTGGTGGGGGTCTGGACAGGGGCAGCGGCCATCTTTCGAGATAAAACACACTGTTTTTTGACAGGATATCATTTATTTTCCTTTAGCCTGTTAATAATAATACCTCCAGAACAGCACACTCATCAGTATTCCAAGCAGAAGGGACAGACTCAGAATAAACCAGATCCTCTACCTTTCAGCCCCTCAATGTTTTTGTAGCGCTGTGGACCATCGATGAATCAATCAATCAATCAATCAATCAAATTTTATTTGTATAGCCCATATTCACAAATTACATTCATCTCATAGGGCTTTAACAGGGTGTGGCATCCTCTGTCCTTAACCCTCAGCAAGAGTGAGGAAAAACTACTAAAAACCCTTTTAACAGGGTAAAAATAAGTAGAAACCTCAGAGAGAGCCACATGTGAGGGATCCCTCTCCCAGGACGGACAGAAGTGCAATAGATGCCACGTGTAAAAACATTCATCATTAAAGTCTTTAGCGGCATTGATGCAGTCCCGCTGCAATCACAGTCCATGGTCAGCAACCAGCAGGACCACGATCCAGCATCCAGACCAGAGGCCACTCCAGTCCTCAGTCACCGTCCACCGCCGCCCACCAGGACCCACCACGAGCCATTGCCGCGGTGGGTAGGGATGGAGAAGAGGAAGGAGAAGCTGGAAAAAGAAGCTCTGTGTGTCATATGTCATTAAATAGATCAAGTTACGTTCTGCCTCACTAATTAACTCTAACTATAAGCTTTATCAAAAAGAAAGGTTTTGAGCCTACTCTTAAACAAACAGATGGTGTCTGCCTCCCGAACTGAAATTGGTAGATTATTCCACAAGTGAGGGGCTTGATGGCTAAAAGCTCTGGCTCCTACTCTACTTTTAGAGACTTTAGGGACGACAAGTAAGCCTGAATTCTGGGAGCGGAGTGCTCTAGCGGGTTTGTAAGGTACTAACAGCTCTTTAAGGTAGAAAGGCGCTATATTATTAAGGGCCTTGAAGGTGAGGAGGAGAATTTTAAATTCTATTCTAGATTTAACTGGAAGCCAGTGTAGCAAAGCTAATACTGGAGCAATGTGCTCTCTTTTCTTTGTTCTTGTCAGGACACGTGCTGCGGCATTTTGGACAAGCTGTAGAGTCTTTAACGACTTACTGCTGGAGCCTGATAATAATGAGTTACAATAGTCCAGTCTCGATGTAACGAAGGCGTGGACTAGTTTTTCTGCATCTTTTTGCGAAAGGACATGCCTGATTTTTGAGATATTACGCAAGTGGAAAAAGGCAGTCCGAGAAATTTGTTTTAAGTGACTATTAAAAGATAAATCAGGATCGAAGATCACTCCCAAGTTCCTGACTGTTTCGTTGGAAGCAAGGGCAATGTCGTCTAGCGCAGCTATATCATTAGATAATTTATCTCTAAGGTGTTTGGGGCCAAGTATTATAACCTCTGTTTTGTCTGAGTTTAATAAGAGAAAATTGCGGGTCATCCAGGTTTTTATGTCCTTGAGACATGCTCGAAGTTTAGTTAATTGATTACTTTGTTCAGGTTTTATTGACAAGTATAACTGGGTGTCATCCGCATAGCAGTGGAAATTTACAGAGTGTGTCCTGATAATGTTTCCTAGTGGAAGCATATATAATGAGAATAAAATTGGGCCGAGCACAGAGCCCTGTGGAACACCATGGTTAACTTTGGTGCGCACAGATGTCTCATCATTAATTTGCACGAATTGGGAGCGATCAGAAAAATAAGATTTAAACCAATTAAGGGCAGTTCCATTAATTTTAATTAACTGTTTGAGTCTTTGTAATAAAATTTGATGGTCAATTGTGTCGAATGCTGCACTGAGATCTAACAGAACGAGGACAGACACAAGTCCCTGATCTGAGGCTATTAAAAGGTCGTTAGTGACTTTTGCCAAGGCTGTTTCTGTGCTGTGATTGGCTCTAAACCCCGACTGAAAGTCTTCATATATATTATTTTCCTGGAGAAACTCACACAGCTGATTGGCTACCACTTTTTCTAAGATTTTAGACATGAAGGGGAGATTAGATATTGGTCTGTAATTGGCTAAAACCTCTGGGTCTAGGGTGGGTTTTTTGAGAAGGGGTTTGATTACTGCTATTTTAAAAGACTGTGGTACATAACCTGATGATAATGACAGATTGATTGTGTTAAGTAACGAACTATCAATTAGGGGCAGAATTTCTTTAAGTAATTTTGTAGGAATGGGATCTAAGATACAGGTTGTTGGTTTAGAACCTGAGATTATTTTGGTAAACTGATTACAAGTGATCAGAGATAAGCTGTCTAAATAATGGTTAGGATTCTCAGCCATTTCTGAGATTTCTGTTATTGGGAGGGTATTAGTGCCAATTGAGGGCAGGAGATTGTTGATTTTATTTCTAATGGTTAGAATTTTATCATTAAAAAAGGTCATAAAGGTATTGCTATTTAGGGATCGAGGAATACTGGGTTCGGTGTGTGTATTTCGGTTGGTCGGTGTTGGTCATGGTGATATGTCAGGAGTCTGTATCTCTGTCTGTAAAATGTCAAAATCAGAATCAGAATTCAAAATCTAAATCTAAATTAAAATCTAAATTTTATTTAAAATTAGAAAATTTAAAACAATAGCAAAAACAAGAATAAAACAAAACAAAAATCAATAAAATATTAAAATAAAACCTAATTAATTAAACAATTAAACAAGCAAATCACAATGATGTCAAACCATTACACTCCCGCTGTAATAACCTTTATCATCCACCATTTGGTGTTAAGAGGCTTCTCTTTCAGTTGATATGAAACAGTTGTTAGATTATGCTCACAGACTTAATCGATGATTGTTTCAACATAAATTGTTGCGAAATACAGAAAAAAAAAGCGGTGGAATATGGAGTGTGGAGAGGCGGTGGTCTAATGGCAGAAACTTGGACTATGGGCAGAGAAGGTCTCTGGTTCGTCTCTGGTTCTCCACGGAGAGACAACAAAAGACGAACCTAGATTGATCTGCCCAAAAATCCAAGAGTCTGTTTAGACCCTGTCTAGTGCCCCTGAACAAGGCACCTTACTCCCCCAACATCTGCTCCCCGGGCGCCGTACATGGTCGCTCACTGCTCTGTGTGTCCTGCACCAGATGGGTCAAAAGCAGAAGTTACATTTCCCTACCTGTGCATGTCTGTGCATTTGTTTGGGACTAATAAATGCATCTTAATCTTAATCTTATTGATTTATATTCCAAAGAGAACAGATAGATTTTCCCTTCTCATCAAACTCGAGCTGAACAAAGCAGACCAGCTCTGTCTAGCTTCACTGGGCTCATTGCATCAGATAATCAAGTTCTCCATACTAAAAACAAAAACAATTATCATCTTCATTGTCACAAAACCATAGTTGAGGATGACACTTTTGTAAGTGTCTAAATGGCTCTAAAATAACAAAAAACAAAGACATTAACTGTACCTAGAGATGGACTTTGACAGGACCCATTTGCTTAATCACTCATCCTTGAAGTTATATTACGAATCAAATTAATAAATTGTGAAGTATTAAACTGGTGTCTACTATTATCCCTGTGGTGTCAGGTAAAAAATGAAATAAAATATTACATGATTGGATTTTATGTGGAAATTTGGAGGCCTAAACCTTTTCTCCTTCCCTCTAATGGATTGGATATATTTGACAAATCTTAAACCACAAATTGTTACCAAACAGTGTAATTTTAACAATTTCTTTGGGAATTTTTTACTTCTGAATGAAGCAAATAAAAACAAACAAAAATACAAACAAACACAAACAAAACATCCATACATACCACATACATCAGATGGCAGGTTTTTATTGCCTCTAGTCTAGTTTCCAATTTTTTCTAGGAAAAAGTCGTTTTCCTGTCAGTCAGTTTTTTGTCTCAGTCAGTTTTGTCTATGTCTCAGTCCGCCAGCTGAACTTGACACTTTTTTTCTCTCCTCCAATCTCCTTTCCAACACACACACTCTTTCATTCAAACTAGTTCATTCACACAAAGCAAAACATTTGCATATATGTATGTAAATATGGAAGCATTATCGTGGCCAGTGGCGGTTCTACATGGAATTGCGCCCCGGGCGAGACCCCCTCCGAGCGCCCCTCCGAAATAAAATCGTATTATGTTTTTTTTTAAATCGATATAAGTGAAAGAGAAACTTAAATTTCACTATTGCACAAATCTTTCAATAGAACATTTGAATAACACACTTCAGAGAATCAATGCACACAATTCTGCACAACACAGTATAAGTTACAATATAAAAGTGGCAAAAATATATACAATCTGATATAGAAAAAAGTTAACAAGAGCAGAGACAAAGTGGCATCTGATCTGGATGGCTGATCATGATATTGCTGGCTGCTGACCATGGACTATGAGTGCAGCTGGACTGTTTGACAGATCGTATTGAAGTTATCCTTCAGAATGTTAATCTCACATCAAGTCTGCTAAAAACTTTATCTTGATGATGTTTTCCTACACGTGGCATCTATTGCACTTCTGTCCGTCCTGGGAGAGGGATCCCTCACATGTGGCTCTCTCTGAGGTTTCTACATATTTTTACCCTGTAAAAAGGGATTTTAGTAGTTTTTCCTTACTCTTGTTGAGGGTTAAGGACAGAGGATGTCTCACAATGTTAAAGCCCTATGAGACAAATTGTGATTTGTGAATATGGGCTATACAAATAAAATTTGATTGATTGATTGAGATACAATAATATAAAATATTAAGAATAATATATAGGTTTTTGATGGCAGGTCAGGGAAGTTCTTACTTTTTTTTGTTTGTAAGAGTCTTCTTAACTACACGCTGGTCTCTCCTCATGTCCTACCCCATTGACTGTGAACCCAAGAGCAAGACAGGCTTCATCGTACTTTCTTTTGAACTTGGTTTTTGAACACCGTCTCATGTTTGTCACTGACCGGCTGCTGCACGTGACCGAGCTCTGATCTCCTGTGTGTGTCTCTGAGAGAGTGAGCGGGGCGGAGGGCGGAGCCTAGGGGTCTGAGAGTGTGTCCTCTAGCTCCCATCCACTCCCATGTTAAACCGCCGCGCTGAACACACCGGGCGCCAAAGCGTGGCGTTGCGCCGCGGCGGCCTAGCGCCGTGAAGCGATCGTTTCGGCGTCGAGTCTATTTTTTCCGCTTGACGCAAGCGTCAAGCACCAGGAAACACACTGAAAAATGATTTTAAACGATATTGACGACATATTTTACATTATATAAATTATCAAATATGCATCCCATACTTTGTATTGTGGCGTTTGCGGCCCGACACTGCGGGGCTAACTAGCGGAATGAAGAGGACACAGAGTGGCTGGTGTTTAACCGGAGAACCAGGCTTTATTGACCTTTCCGTACAACTAACTCACGGGGTTGGAGGAGTGCCCAAAACAACAACATAGCGAACACGAAATCTGGCTGTTTCCGCCCCCTCCCCCAACTGGCCTATCAGGCTGAACTAGGGCACTTTGTGAAGTAGTCGATGGCGACCAGCACGTACCGGTTCCCTCTGCTGGTACGCGGAAGTGGGCCCAACACATCGACTGCCACCCTGTCCATCGGTGCCCCGACACGGTGCTGCTGTAGAGGTGCACGGGACTGACCTTGGGGCCCTTTACGGGCGGTACATGAGTCGCAGCGGCGACAGTAGTCCTCAACATCTCTCCTGCTCTGGCCCCAATAGAATGCCTGCCGTAGTCGTCTCAATGTCTTTGTCACCCCAAAGTGACCTACTCCGGGGGATCCGTGATGTGCCTCCAGCACTTTGTCCCGGAGGTCCTTTGGCACGACCACCTGCCAGCGTGGCTCCCCAGTGGCTGGCTCACGCCAGCACCTCTTCAGAATTCCTTCCTGCAGCTCTACCCCAGGCCATTGGGACCACAGGCCTCTGACTGTGGCCGACTGGGCCACGACATCTTCCCAGGGCGGCCGGTTGTCTGTTTCCAGCCAACCCATGACTGTTTTAAGGTCAGGATCCACGGTTTGTAGTCCAGCCCAACCCCTAACATCCTCGGGTAATAGGGCTCGACAGATCACTTCCCCTGTCTGTAGGTTAGCTGCCTGCCGTTCTTCTTCCCGGTCACAGTGGTGACAGTCTGGGGCACACGGTCGGCGTGAGAGGCTGTCTGCATTTGTGTGACTCTCACCGGCTCTGTGTTGTATGGTGAATTGAAAGGCCTGGAGTTGTTCGATCCATCTGGCGACTTGTCCTTCAGGCTCTTTAAAGGACATGAGCCACTTCAAAGCAGCATGATCAGTGCGAATGGTGAATGGAAGACCGCAGAGGATGTGCTTGAAATGGTTTACTGCATCAATCACTGCCAACAGTTCCTTGCGCGTGACACAGTAGTTCCTCTCCGACTTATCCAAGGTACGACTGTGGTAAGCAACAACCCGCTCTCCGTCAGGGGTCAGCTGCGAGAGTACAGCGCCAAGGCCTGTGTTACTAGCGTCTGTATCAAGGATAAATGGCAACTCTGTGTTTGGTGCAACCAGCACTGGATCCTTACATAAGGCCTGCTTCAGCTCGTGAATGGCTGCATTCTGTTGTGGCCCCCATTCGTACGGTGTGTCTTTGCGCATTAAGACGAACATGGGGGCAGCTACAGTAGAGAACCCAGCCACAAAGCGCCTGTAATAGGATGCGAGTCCTAAGAACGATCTCAGCTGGTGGATGTCAGTAGGGGTAGGCCAATCCCTGACGGCTGCTACCTTATCAGGCTCCGTCATGATGCCAGCCCCACTGATCCTGTGGCCCAAGAAGGAGACCTCTTGCCGTAGGAATCTGCACTTCCCCGGATGAAGCTTCAGTCCTGCACGCTTAATCCGCTCCAGTGCCTCCATCAGGCTCCCCAATGCCGAGTCAAAACATGGTCCATGGACAAGGACATCATCCAGGTAGACAAGGCAGCGTTCAGGGGGCATATCCACCAGGACCTTTTCCATCAGCCTTTCAAATGTGGCTGGGGCGTTGCATAGCCCAAATGGCATGGTGGTGAACTGCCACAAGCCACGTCCCGTGGTGAAGGCGGTCTTGGCTTTGTCCTCTGGGGCCATGGCCACCTGCCAATACCCACTCTGGAGGTCCAATGAGGAGAACCATGCTGAACCAGCCACGTGATCGAGGGACTCGTCTATCTGCGGCAGTGGGTAGGAGTCCTTCACAGTTCTGTCATTCAGTGGTCGGTAGTCGACGCAAAACCTTGAGCCTCCGTCCTTCTTAGGAACCATTACGACTGGTGACACCCACAGACTCTCTGATGGTTCAATAATGCCAGCGTCCCTCATCTCTTGTATCATCTGCTCAGCAGCACATTGGCGGGCTTTGGGCAATCGCCTAGGCCGCTGGCGGATTGGCTGGGCATCCCCTGTTTTAATAAAGTGTTGGACCAAATGTGTTTGGCCAATGTCGTTGGGGCCAGTGGCAAAACTGTGTCGATACTCATACAGGAGATTCCATAACCTATCCTGTTGCTCAGAGTTTAGGCCTTCCCGACTGTTCTCCCAGATGCCTCTGACAGTTTTACCGGCTGATGACTCTTCCCCAGAGATGGGGACCACACTTGCAATCCGTATGACAGCATGGGGGTGTGACTGGGCGCATGTGTCTGGTTCTGGGGGTATTAGGTTGTCAGACATTGTAAGAGGGCTTTCTGCGAAAGGGGCCTCCCATTGTGGAGGACATGGTGGGTCCCCCTCTGCATCCCCGTTCTCACCAACCTTGTTGGCCATTTCGGGAGTGTGGAGATCATTCAGGAAGGGAATGGACGTCCCGTCTTTGAACATTACGGTACGTGCTCTGAAGTCTAGTGAAATCCCTGCCGCACACAGAAAGTCCATTCCCAGCAAACAGTCCTCTTTTATTTCAGCGACCCAGACTGGTTGGCAGGCTGAGTAGGTCTCTATTTCGATCAGAGCCTCCCACCTCCCCAGCATTGGAGCCTTTCCCCCGGTAACTGTGGTGAGTTGAACATCGGTTGCTTGCGTTTGGGTTCCGGCAGGCATGAGGTCTGGGTGTAGGAGCGACGCAGTTGATCCTGTATCCAGTAGGGCTTTGGTCCATTGGCCATTAACCAACACAGGCACTCTACAGCAGTCGGCGGTGAGTGCGTTATGGGGAAGAAGAGCATGGTTGACAGGGTGGTGAGGCACTTTTGCAACAGGTCGTGTGTCATTGTCTTTGGGGAGCGAAGGGTGGCTCGGGTCGCTCCCCTTTACACCGAGCCCTGAGCGTTTCCCGGCTCGTGCAGGGCAGAATCAGGCACTGTACAAAGGCGCCATGGGTGACCTCTTTGGTGGCATTTCCAGCAGACTTGGTTCTGTCGGTCGTCCGGCGACATCGCTTTGCGTTCGTAGCCCGTTGGGTACGAGGTAGGTCCAGGAGGCTGAATGGCTTGGGTCTTAGGCCGTACAGAGACCTGTCTGGGTTGGTAGTCCAAGCCTTCTGTGAGTATGTCTTCGACTGCCAATGCTTTCTCTAGTGCTGCCTCCAAGGTCTGTGGGTCAGCGAGTCGGACTTGCTGACGCAATGGGAGGGGTAAGAGGCCGCGAATGAAGGCTTCCTTAGTTAACACCAAGGTTGCGTCATCAAAATCAGGAAATCCCCTTTTTGCGAGGTAACGCAGCTCAGCCGCAAACACTCCTAATTTTTCTCCGGATCCCCGCACTCGTTCGTTGATCCTCTGCCTAATCACAACTGCAGGAGTGGTGCTCCCAAAACGGCTCTTTAAGGCCCTAAATATAGCTTGTGGATTTCCTAGGTCGGCTGTGGTCACATCCAACAGTACTCTTCTTGCCTCCCCTTCTAATGCTGAGACTAATTGAACAGCCTTTTCAGCCGGGGACCATTCATTGGCTGTCGCTAGCAGCTCAAACTGGGCGCAGTATGTTTTCCAAGATGTCAGGCCGTCATAACGTCCCAATTTTATGCGGCTGCCCCTGGGGACGGGGTTTGGGCCTGGTTTTTGGAGAGTACCCAAGGCAGCAGTAAGTGCAGTAGTCAGAGCCGGAACCAGGTTAGCTAGTCGGTTAGCAACAGCCATGGAACTAACAGGGGCTACGATGGGGGGGCTACACCCGTCAAGCCTCTCGCTAGGGAAAGTAGCTGCCTCCGTACCTTCGTCGGACTGGGGGTTAGACTTGGAATATGGTACGTCGAGGGGAACCTTAGCATTTCTGTCAGGAGCAACTGTTGCATAAGCATTGTTAGCTTTATTAGCATCAGTATGGTTCCCTGCTTCATGTGGTTTAATAACACAGCCTTGTGATTCCCCCATCATGGACATTATGCTGCCTCTAGAGTTATTAAGGAAATGTCCAAAAGCACGCTCCATTGCCATGCTCATTCTTTGCATGAAGTCATCTTCTATTTGAGCTGTAATGTCTTTTTGTAACTCTGGGATAGACCTTGGTTGACCATCCACTTTACCTTGACGATCTTTCGGCGCGGTGACGTCATCGTCGTCTGTTTGGTTGAAGTCCGGTCTGCATGCATGTTTGTTTACCTCTCTCTCAACGGCGCGTGGCCCGGCCGTCGCGGCAACATGGAACGGGCTTCTCTTCACAAAATCGGGGACTTCAGTCAGCAAAGTGGCGAGTGGTGAGTTAGACCTCTCTTCTTTTCTCCTTACAGCTTGGCTTGCATCAGTTGGTTTTCTCATTGGTGTGTCCGGCGGAGTGTATAGGTTAAACAGGTCGGACCCTCCGATTCCTCCTTCAGCCATCTTGGTCCTACGGTAGCAGCTAGCGGTGGTAGCGGCTAGCGGTGGTAGCGGCTAGCGGTGGTAGCGGCTAGCGGTGGTAGCCCGCGCGTGTGAGGGGAATGGAGGCTTGGCAATCCCACTTCTGACACCAGTGTGGCGTTTGCGGCCCGACACTGCGGGGCTAACTAGCGGAATGAAGAGGACACAGAGTGGCTGGTGTTTAACCGGAGAACCAGGCTTTATTGACCTTTCCGTACAACTAACTCACGGGGTTGGAGGAGTGCCCAAAACAACAACATAGCGAACACGAAACCTGGCTGTTTCCGCCCCCTCCCCCAACTGGCCTATCAGGCTGAACTAGGGCAACTCCTTCCCCCCACAAACTCCCCATCAATCCCCCCCATAGTCCTGCTGGGTCGCTACAGTATTCACCTTCTGTTGTCTTGGAGTTTTAATTTGACCACTTTTAACAATCACATTATTAAATGTCCCCCTCTGCCCATCCACTACAGCCACACATGTCATATAGGTAAATAGAGAGATAGAGACTGTGCTGTGTGTGTGATCACGGAGCAGAATCGGCAGGGTGACCGGCATGAGGAAATGCGAGTCCGATGTGAAGAGCCCAGCGCCAGCCGCTCTAGGGATTAACGCCACGCTTCGGCGTCGCTTACGCCTCCGGTGTGTTCAACCAAGCGCCGGCGCGCAAGGGATTAGCGCTTCCGCCACGCTTCCGCGTCGCTTCCGCGTCCAGTGTGTTCCCGGCGTCACGCAGCATCAACTGCGCCTGCAGTTGCAGGGGGCGCCAATTTGCCAATTCCACACACAGTGATATGATAGATAATAGAAAACCGCTTCGCGGGCCAGATGATTTTTATATTTTTGCTTGTGCCGCCCCCCACGTGACATGAAAAAGTGTTGCCCCGGGCGGCTGCTCGGTTCGCCAGCCCCTAAAACCGCCACTGACCGTGGCGACTGCAGCAACAGCAGCCCCACGGAGACAAAAATAAAACAGCAGACAGCTTCCTACGGTGATCAGCCTCAGTGCTGAATCACCATAGATTTTCCAGAGAAGCTTAAATTAGTACAATTCAGGTGAGCTCACAATAATATTAATAGGAGCTTGGCATCTTACAACATTTATTTTAGGCTCGACTCAGAATAACGGTAAAGTCTGTCAGTGAAGCTCCAGTCTCGTCAGCCCTGGTGCCTGGTGCAGAGTTATCATATTATTACCTGAGTCCCGTTAACTAATCTTAGGCTTGATTCAAAGTTGCACGATGGGTAGTTAAGCTTCAGTCCCGTCAAATCTGATGCCACGTTCAGAACTACAATATTTTCACAGCCGTTACATTCCAAATTCAAGGGCCGCTCCAAAGCTTTGTGACTGGTTGCAGTTAAGCGTCTGGTCTCGTCATAACAGCACCAACTTCCCAGTACACAATATTTTCGCAGACCCTTATTATCATTGCTTCATTATCGATTCAACAGGGTTTCTGGCCCGTTAAGCACCTGTCCCTGTCAGAACAGCACTCCGTCTCCAGATCCCACTGCAATCGTGGTTCCTGAATCTTCTATCTATTAGGCTCCCGATTCAACAACAGGGTATTTGGCAGTTTGGTCCCTCACTCGCAGGTGCAGGCAAAAACTGCTTTCTCCAAAACCCCCTGACTAATTCAGGTTGCAGTTTGTTGTATTTGCAAACAATTGTTTGAATCGTTAATTTTTAAATCTTTTGCGCCAAGCTGAAGAACCTTACATTTTCTGGTTCCTCCGTCTCATTTCATTTAATTTCTTCATCACATTTCATTTCATTTCTTTATCTCATTTCATTTCTTTATCTCATTGCATTGCCTCTCAAAAAACACAGAACTTTATTTATATCTTACCTCCAATTTCTCCACCGCACTCTCACACCTATAACAATGACTATCTAACTAATACAGAATTTGCTTTAACAGGCTTCTGCCTACCTTGTGATTTAGAGCTCTTGTGAGAATGCGGAGGATCGATCGGAGCAGCCTAGACCTCGAGGTCTGCGGTCTTTCTGGTCAAAAGATTCCTCCTCAGGATCACTTCCGTCAAAACCTTTCTTAGGATCACATCAAGGGGTCACCAAATTGTTAAGCGTGTTGGTTTATCCTAAATATGAGAAGAGCCGAACTGATCCAATTCAAGTGTTTATTGAGAGGCAATGAACAACAAATCGATTTGCGGTGACTCCCCTCCAATATTATAAACCAATCACATTAAATCTACTGTTATAATTATATCAAACCCCTTCTGTTCGGGCCATTATTGACTACCTATTGCTAACTGATTTAGCCTAGGCAGTGATAATTGTCCATAGCTATGTTGTTCAACTTTCATTGCATCTCAATAAAAGCTTGAATTGGACCAGGCTGGCTCATCTCTTATTTAGGATAAACCAACACGCCTGACTATTTGGTGACCCCGACGTGATTCTTTAAGAGAAGTTTTTGACGGACATGATCCCGAAGATAATCTTTTGAACAGAGAGACTGCAGACCTCGAGGTCTAGGCTGCTCCGATCGATCCTCCGCATAATCCCAAGAGCTCTAAATCACAAGGTAGGCAGAAACCTGATAAATCAAATTCTGTATTAGTACATAGTCACTGTTGTAGGTGGGAGAGTGCGGTGAAGAGAGAGGAGGTAAGAAATAAATAAAGTTTTGTGTTTTTGGAGATGCAATGAAATGAAATAGAGAAAAGGAATGAGATAGAGGAACCAGAAAATGGAATAGAGGCTCTTCAGCTTGGCGATAAAGATTTATAAATTGACGATTCAAACAATTGTTTGCAGATATTGCAACCTAAATTAGTCAGGGGGTGTTTCGGAGGAAGGGGTTAGCCTGCACTAGCAGAGTGAGGGACTTAACTGCCAAACTAGCTGTTGTTATTCGGAGCCTAATGATAGAAGATTCAGGAACCACGATTGCAGTGGGATCTGGAGACAGAGTGCCTGTTCCGAAGGGGACAGGTGCTTGACGGGCCAGATACCCTGTTGAATCGAGCCTGGGACAAAGATAATAAGGGTCTGGGGAAATATTGTGTGCTGGAGATGTGGTGCTGTTATGACGAGACCAGATGCTTAACTGAAACCAGTCACAACGCTTTGGATCAGCCCTTGAATTTGAAGATATAACGGCTGTAAAAATATTGTAGTTCTGTATGTGGCATCTGCTTTGACGAGACTGAAGCTTAATTACCCAGAGTGCAACCTTGAATCAAGCCTAAGATTAGTAAACGCGACTCAGGTAATGTACTGAGCTGGAATTTCTGTTTCTTCCTCCTCTCGGCTTGCTCCTTGTGCTCAGCAGATCACGAGACATGACGCTCAGTCAGAAATACTGACACCTAAATCATCCCATAAAAAATAACCTTAACTAACCCTCTGGAGTATGAACTGGCTCTACGCTGCAAACAGCTACTGGACA
Organism: Pseudopleuronectes americanus; assembly: GCA_038501795.1. NCBI lineage: Eukaryota > Metazoa > Chordata > Actinopteri > Pleuronectiformes > Pleuronectidae > Pseudopleuronectes > Pseudopleuronectes americanus. Next base: position 25,264,835 of record CM076722.1, read on the forward strand.
CCAGTCAGTATTGAGAGGCAGAAGTAGTAGGGCTGGATCATTACACTCCTGTGACCAATCCTGCATGAGACTGCGGTTAGGCCCGCCTTTCTCATTAGCATAAGGACACTGAAATCGTAAAATAAATATATCAGGGAATAAATAAATGTGCAAATATATTTAAGACATTTATTTAAAAATTTCTGTTGTTTTTAACGTATTTATTTATTTCTGTATTAATTAATTAATTTCCTTTTTTATTTATTTATTTATTTCTGTATTTATTTATACATTTATTTATTAATACTTAAGTCATATATGGTCCTCCATAGCTGATCACTGTACGAAGATTCCCTCTGTCTGCTGTTTTTCCTCTGTGGGCCTGCGGCCGCTGCAGTCACCACAGTAACGTTCTCTCTCCCCCTCTTTCTCTCTCATTTTCTCTGCCTCGGCTGAGGGAGAGTTAACAAGAAAGTGATAAGAAGCCAGAGGAATATGCTGAAAAAGTTAAGGCTTTTTGTGAAGTGTGGAACACGGAAGGTTAATATAAATTAACAGGGCCTTTTCATAGCTGCCTTACATACATACATACATACATACATATGCAATGTCCTTTTTGACTTATCTGGTTTATCATTCATGACACAAAGACCTGAGAGGATTGATTCTGGATTTATTTTGTAAAAGTTCTTGTGTTGTGTCTTTCACTTTTAGAAATCAGACCTTATTTGCGATTTTCAGACAACGACTGAAAACGTAATAAAAACCTTGAATCGTTGAAATGACTATGATCTCTTTGTAAAACGCATTGACCATCGATTTTGTGTTCATGGATATTTTTGTGGTATGGCCTGGACTAAAAAGACAGGAGCTTTATTAACCAGACACACTATCGTTTCAATTGGGCACAAATAATGGAAGGCTGTTCCAAATAAAGACTTTGGAAGAGGAAATTAATAATATAATAATTATAAGTATATAGGGAGTTCTTTCTGAAGGAATGAGTGTGAATGAAAAAGTGTGTCTCAAAACGAGGGAGGAGGAGAGAAAAAAGGTCACACTGCTGACTAGAGACAGTTAGTGAGTTACAGAGACAGTTACTGAGAGACAGTTACTGAGTTACACAGACAGTTACTGAGAGACAGTTACTGAGTTACACAGACAGTTACTGAGAGACAGTTACTGAGTCACACAGACAGTAACTGAGAGACAGTTACTGAAAGGCAGTTACTGAGTTACAGAGACAGTTACTGAGAGACAGTTACTGAGAGACAGTTACTGAGTTACACAGAGACAGTTACTGAGAGACAGTTACTGAGAGACAGAAATAATAAAAAAAATAGAATGTATGGATGTGAGGGTAAATGTGTAAAGGACTTGCCAAAGAAAGTAAAAGAATGTTGACTGAAGGTTTGAGAGATGAAGTAAGAAAGAAACTAGGGGAAGAGATGTGGGAATAGAAAGATTTTGTGCGTGCACAACAGGATGAAAGGAGGGAGATAAGAGTGTGTGGGAGTGGGAAAGCCATCTGGGGAAGGCCAGAAGCTTTACAGCTTGCAACTGGTGTTGAGATCATAAGGAGGCTTGGTTGTTTGTTTGTTTGTTTGTTTTTATTATTGCTTCATTCAGAAGTCAAAAATTCCAAAAGGAACCAGAGCTACTTTGTAGCACTAACGGGCCCGAGCACAGGCGATTTCAAGTCTGTTGCGGTCGGTGAAGAGAGAACGTTTGATGACCAAGCGCTCGTCTCCGCGTTGCGTGCGTTTGCGCACTGTGGCAAGGATAAACACTTCACTTCCTGTAGCCACCAGCGGGTAATGTGATTTTAAGTCACGATTTCTGTGTAGATGTCTTCAGGTCGCGACTCTTGTCTTGCATGTCTAGTCTTGAGTCGATTGTACCAAATATGTCTGAGATACAGAAGCTTGTGTTTTGATGGCGTTTCATCAAACTTTGACGCCACGCAACGGTCAGACGGTGTGATGAAAAGTTGAAATTTTGATAACTTTAGATTTTGTTGTGATGATACTCGTCTAAATTTTCAGTTGATCTGATGAAAGCTCTACGACAAGTACATCAGAGTAAAAATACGGAATATGACCAAAATGGCCACTGAATCCAAAATGAGGGGCGTTTGCTTAGGTGGCGCTGTTGAGCCATTTTTCCGCGCCCATTTCCAAATACTCCAGAATACGTACATTTTCACACATTTCTAATTTACTGCAAACTTTAACAACTTTTTGAGCACGTTGAAAAAAGCTCAGAATAATCCTTTCAATTTCAATAGGGCCTCCCACCAGAGGTGCTCGGGCCCTAACTAGGGCTACGTTGTAGCATTAACAGGCCCGAGCTCAGGCGGTTTCTAGTCTATTGCGGTCGGTGAAGAGAGAGCGATCAATGAGCAAGCGCACGTCTCCGTGTTGCATGCGTTTTAAGCTCTGCAGCAAGTATAAACTCTTCACTTCCCGTAGCCAGCAGGTGGCAGTATGATTTTAAGTCATTTTTTCTTTGTAGATGTCTTCAGGTAGCAACTCTTGTCTTACTTGTCTAGTTTGGACTCGATCGGACCAAATATGTCAAAGATACAGAAGCTTTTGCTTTGATGGCGTGTAATCAAACTTTGCCGCCACGCCATGGTCACACGTATGAAGAAAAGTTAAAATTTTGATAACTTTAAATCTCCATGTTGTTTTGATGACACTCATCTAAATTTGTATTGGATCAGATGAAAGCTCTACGACAAGTGCGTCAAAGTAAAAACATGGAAATATGGGCAAAATGGCCACCAAATCCAAAATGGCGGGCTTCCTGTCTGTTCTAGCATATCTGTGCAAGAGACTTATTTCTTTGTCATGAAAAAGACACATGTCCTTATCGATTTGTGTAGATGTAGACCAATCGTAGTGCCGGGGCTGTCCTTTAGGGGGCGCTAGTCAGTTATTTTGCCACGCCCATTTCTTGAAACAATCTGAATATCTTCAGGGGTGGCTGTTGAAACACACATGTAGATTGAGGGAGATGAACCCATGAACACGGAAGTTACAGCGATTTCGTGTGTCATGGTGAGCTGATGAACTTTGATAACAGCCATTAATAATAACGCTTGACGAAAAATCTCAGTAATCTTATGCCTACATTATCAATGTCTTGAGACCCATTTGACACAGTTTGACATGGTTTTGCAAAGTGCATCAGGAGAAATACATCCGAGTGTAAGACGTAGCAAAAACAGGACATTTCCTGCTGCCACCAGTGGGCGCTGTCATTTTAAGTCACGATTTCTGTATAGATGTCCTCAGGTCGCGACTGTTGTCTAAAATGTCTAGTTTGGACTCGATCGGACCAAATATGTCTGAGATACCGAACCTCGTGTTTTGATGGCGTTTCATCAAACTTTCATCAAGCGGCGCACATCATCGTCCGGTGCACATCATCCTGGTGCACATCACCGTACGGCGCACATCATCCTGCGGCGCACATCACCGCGCACATCATCCTGCGGCGCACATCATCCTGCGGCGCACATCACCTTGCGGCTCACATCCTCCTTCGGCGCACATCATTCTGCGGCGCACATTATCACATCATCGTGCGGCGCACATCATTCTGTGGCGCAAATCATCTTTCAGCGCATATCATCACATCATCCTGCAGCGAACATCATGGTGCGGCGCACATCATCCTGCAGCGCACATCATCACATCATCCTGCGGCGCACATCATCCTGCGGCGCACATCACCTTGCGGCTCACATCCTCCTGCCGCACATCATCCTGCCGCACATTATCACATCATCATGCGGCGCACATCATCATGCGGCGCACATCATCATGCGGCGCACTTCATTCTGTGGCGCAAATCATCTTTCAGCGCACATCATCACATCATCCTGCAGCGAACATCATGGTGGGGAGCACATCATCCTGCAGCGCACATCATCACATCATCCTGCGGCGCACATCATCCTGCGGCGCACATCACCTTGCGGCTCACATCCTCCTGCCGCACATCATCCTGCCGCACATTATCACATCATCATGCGGCGCACATCATCATGCGGCGCACTTAATTTTGTGGCGCAAATCATCTTTCAGCGCACATCATCACATCATCCTGCAGCGAACATCATGGTGGGGAGCACATCATCCTGCAGCGCACATCATCACATCATCCTGCGGCGCACATCATCCTGCGGCGCACATCACCTTGCGGCTCACATCCTCCTGCCGCACATCATCCTGCCGCACATTATCACATCATCACATCATCATGCGGCGCACATCATCATGCGGCGCACTTCATTCTGTGGCGCAAATCATCTTTCAGCGCACATCATCACATCATCCTGGCGCACATCATGACATCATCGTGCGGCGCACATCATCCTGCGTTGCAGCACACGTCATCCTGCCTCGCACGTCATCCTGCGCGCACGTCATCACATCATCCTGCGGTGCAAATCATCATTGATCTGATGAAAGCTCTACAACAAGTACATCAAAGTAAAAATCTGGAATATGACCAAAATGGCAACTAAATCCAAAATGGCGGGCTTCCTGTTAATTTTTTCATAATGCTCCTTGAGGCTTTTTTCTATGATTAGTCACGATACAACTTTCCCCAGATTTTGGTGAAAATCAGTTATGTGGAAACTTGGGGGCTGGGTTCCTGGTGGCGCTGTTGAGTCATTTGCCCACACCCATTTCCAAATACTCCAGAATACGTAAATTTTCACCACTTTCTAATTTGCTGCAAAGTTTAGCAACTTTTTGGGAAATGCCTCAAAAAGCCCACTCTATTTCCTGAATAATAATAATAATAATCCTATTAATTTCAATATGGCCTCCCACCGACATCGGTGTTCGGGCCCTAATTAATAAAATTACACTTTTTGGTACCAATATATTCCATCAATAAGAGGAAAGGAGAACAAGTTTTGGCCTCCAAATTCTTTCATAAAACCCAATCATTAAATAGCTTATTTTCATTTTTATTTGACATAGCAGGGATTACGTTAGACACCAGTTTGATACTTCAGACCATTTATTATTTTTGAGCTATTTACAGCCTTACAAAAGTTTCATCGTCAACTGTGGTTTTGTGACAATGAAGATGAAAACAGTGTTTTGTTTTTAGTATGGAGAACTTGATTCTCTGATGCAATGAACCCAGTGAAGCTAGACAGAGCTGGTCTGGTTTGTTCTGCTCGAGTTTGATGAGAAGGGAAAATCTATCTGTTCTCTTTGGAATATAAATCCATAGTCCACCCCTTTTTATTTTTTATCTTTATTTCACAACAATTTATGTTGAAACAATCATCGATTATGTCTGTGAGCATAGTCTAACAACTGTTAATATCAACTGAAAGCAAAGGATAATTGCTTCAAAGGAAGGATTCATGTTTCTGTCTTATTGAAATTCTGTAATACTGACTTTTATTTTTTTAGAGCTGAAGTCATTCATGTGCTTGCTATGAACCAAATCAGTCATATGAGGATGAAAAATTCAACCTAAACTTTGAACTTAATTCTGTGCTGATTGAAAGTAGCAAAATACTCAAATTTAAATCTTTGAATTAATACTTTTGCCATTTTGGCATCTATGCACCACCTGCTGGCTGATAAAGGGTATTACACCTGGGGAAAACTAGAGAACAGTAAAGCTCAGGTTACAACTGGTTTGACATCATTGTATTTGCTTGTTTAATTGTTTAATTAATTATGTTTTATTTTAATATTTTATTGATTTTTGTTTTGTTTTATTCTTGTTTTTTTATTGTTTTGAATTTTTGAATTTGAATTTGAATTTAGATTTTGAATTTTGACTCTGATTTTGACTTTTTATAGACAGAGATATACACCCCTGACATATCACGACGAACAACACTGACCCACCAAAAAACACACACACATTCATAGACGTGTCACAGCGCTAGAAAAACATTGAGTGGCTGAGGTAGAGGATCTGGTTTATTCTGAGTCTGTCCCTTTTGCTTTGAATACTGATGAGTGTGCTGTTCTGGGGGTAGTATTATTAACAGGCTAAAGAAATATAAATAATATCCTGTCAAAAACAGTGTGTTTTATCCCGAAAGATGGCCGCCGCCCCGTCCAGACCCCCACCACCCTGCTGCAGCTTCTCTCTCAGCTGGAAGACGCATCCTGTGATGACGCACGTCAAATCCAGAATCTATGAAAGACTAGTATCAACCTTCAGTCACATGCTGATATTGCCCTCGAACAGTTGGACCAGTGCAGAGCTTCTTTCGCAGCGAACAAGGACAGTAGAGACCAACTGAGACTAGATGTGATGAACGGTGAGCGCCAGGTCAACCAAACTCAGGACGCAGCAGAAAGCCACAGGATAGAGAGCATGGAGCTGCAACGCAACCTCAGTGATGTCAGCAAAGAGCGGGACACTCTCAGCCAGTGTCAGGATTACATTTGGAAATAGAAGACGCAGTAGTGCAGGCTATGAAAATCGAAAGAGACAATCAACCCATACCTCCATTTGTTTAACCCCCTCCATTCAGTCCAAGCGGAGGGTACGGCCGTGGTCAGTATCAAGGTCAAACAAGAGGAAACTCCAATACCGGATGCTTCATATATGGCCAGCTTGACCACTGGGCCTGAGACTGCCCTTATGAGGGACAAAGAGGACCACGACGTAACCCTAACCTTTACAGAGGACAAGGCCCCTACCGCGGAGGCCCCCCAGGACAACTTCAAAGATGTTGTTAAGATCTACTTATGTTTTTATTATTTTATCATGAAAGAAAAGTGTGTCAGAATAACTTTTATTTAATCTGTTTCAGCTGTCGACTCTAAAACGGTTTGTTGAATCTCATCTATCACACATTGTCCTTTGTATGCAATTCCTGTTTTACCACAGGGCAATTTGAAGTCAAAGCTTCTGAATTATCGTAAATATAAGCTTATATAATCTACTTTAAACTCAGTTACGCACTTCAGTATATTAATCACATTTCTGTTTCCTTTCAATCTATGAGACCTGGGCTCCATGTCTCGACAACCGACTCTGTGGCAGCTGCACCTCTTCCACCATCCGACAGATACTATCTCATAATAATGAGATGCTAAGTCATAATTATGAGATACTATCTCAACTCCAGGAAAAGATTAAGATACCTAGATAGATAGATAGTATTGTTGTAATTTTATAATCAGGTATGCCGATATGGATTGTTGTCGATCAAATACATTTTTCCAATTTGTAAACAAGGAAAGATCCTAGTTTGGCAGAGTTTTATAGGCCAATAGCTCTAATCTCTAATATAGGAATGATGAAGATGATGGAGAAAAAGATTAATAAAAGATTATTTTATTATATATAAATGAAAGGTAGTTAAAATGTTATGAGAGTGGATTTAGGAGCGGAATAAGCATGATAGACATGAAAGATGTTTAGCGCATAAAGTCAGGAAGGCAGCAAACAGTGGAGTGTTTTAATTCTGTCAAAAATACCATCAAGAGAGAAAAACATTTAAAATCAAAAAAAAATTAACATTAGGTTTAAGAAAAATGTTGCTCAGGGATTCGTATGATACATGATACAGGGCGATATTCAGATGTCCAAAAACCACAGGATTCTACAAAAGATTTTAGGCAACCATCCTGTCTGAACCACACTTCTTTCCAGGCGGTGGCGGTAATGCACCAAAAAGTTGTATGTCAACCGCCATTAAATATCACAAGAAGAAGAAGTAGTAGAAGAAGAAGAAGAAGAAGAAGAAGAAAAACTCGAGAAGTTGCATCCGCCAAACAACGGAATAATTTAAACGTTTAACATCGTCTAGAGAGAGATAAAAAGAGAGGGTGGGTCCCTCGCATACCTTCTCGGATCAATCTCTCGTGATCTATCGCTGCTGAGGGTCGTTGACACATCTGCACCAGGTGACTCAGATAATGGAGCGCTAACGAAAGAACACGAACGAGCCTTTTCTGTTATCTCTGTTATAAGGGATTCAAATAATTTTTTTGCTATAAACACTTCATCAGATTTATATTGTTGGATTAAGCACTGGTTGGACTACTACCACGAATAATACTATTGTAATCCTCTTTTCCAAAGACAAAAGAAAAGGCCCGCTCTTGTAGGAAGGGAATTTATTCATGGTGAATTTTTGTCAATATATTGTTACGTATATTTAACGCAGTTTAACGGAAAAGCGGCCAAGGGCATGTACGCTGTATCACATATGTTGAATAAACTGAGCTCTTTGAATAAAGTTTTGTGGAGGAAAAAACAGTTCCTCTTCACTGCAATTACCGCAAACTGGCTGGCTTGACCGCAGTTGATAAATCGGACAGGTGCCCCACATTAACTTTAAAGCGGAGTAAGTAACAAGTTGACTCCCTAAGGTTAAAGCAGTTCATTTCTCTGTTTAAATACCAACAGCTAATAGGCTTCAGTCAGTGAAGAAGCTGTTTTCTTCAAGAACAAATGAGCGCATCATTTTTTATATGTAATCTCTTTTTTTCCCTATGTCTTGTGTGTGGTGATCCTAAAGTGACTCAAAATCGTTGGTTCTAATAGTTATTTACTAGGCCGTGAGAGTATTGATGTTTACAGCATAGGCTCAAACATTTTCTTTAAAGGAGCTCTACACTGAATAATTATACAGGTTGCTATTTATCGTGTTTTTGTCAGAATGAGGACCTCATCGCTCCCGTCTCCTCCACATCCTGCACCCCTCCTGATGTCCAGCTCTTCTCTAAGTGGCTGTGCAGAACTCGACCTGTCTGTCACACTCAGCCCTACCCCCAACACTGGCCACTCAGAGATGAAGCCCAGCCACCCAGGACATACCAGAGGAAAGAAGAAGGAACAGGTGACAATTTTATCCTTTAGTCCTTATATCGCTCTTTTCTCTGGAGAACGGGCTATGGAGTTTACCCGCAGTTTGCTTTTCACACATGCACAATACAGCGGGAGGTTCTCTGCACAGACACGTTTACAACAGTAACAAATCCGTTGCGTTATTCAGGCGAGAGGTGGAGCTGTGGGTGCAGCGTTTTTCCACTCATAGATTGCGTGGAAATACTTACATTCCATCAAGTTTGTTTTTATAAATCCCAACGTTTGCGTGAGAAGTGGCGTAAGTGCTTTTCAGGCTAGTTTTCTGGGTATGCAACGGTTATAAATTATACCCCTGGTCTCAGTTCAGCACAAAGCTCCATAATCACAGCTGTATAGAATCTAAATCAGCTGATCATTCAGTCATCATCATGGGATAGGGAATCTTCGTGGTAAACACTCCTACATGCCTGAAATTCTACAACAGGAACTTTCTTACTCAAACTTTCTTTGTTCTCATATTGTACATAAGCCATGTACTGACGCTTGTCTTACTTTCATCAAGGATTGCAGAGCTTACTGTTGGGGTTCTGAGCATATCTACAAGTGTTATTGTGTGTCTACATTTGTATATATCAGAGATGGACTGTTTTATTAGAGAAAAAAATTATCAACCTATTTGAACATGCACAAACTCATAGATTAGAGCAATCAAAGGGAAAATAGGGTAAGATTGCAAACCCTAACACTTACCCTCCTACACAGGTGAACAGGTGCTTATATATACTATAATCCTCGCACCTATCCTTATCACCTATTTCCTGTGAAATTAAAATGATCCCAAGTAAACAAGCAATTACAAGCAATCCCAGTAGGACTCCACAAATACAAACCTATTACATTTTATATCATAACCAAAATAATAATAATAAAAAAATCCTTCTTTAATTTATATATGGCTCCTACACGCTAGCCCCTAATTATTAGGTTATCACACATAATAATTACCCAGATTCATATTGATAGGAGACATTAGACAATTAAAGCTTGATATTTAAACTCTTTCTTCCTGAGTCACAAGTCAGTAAGATTAGATTAGATTCAACTTTATTGTCATTCCACAGTACAAGTACTTATACAACGAAGTGCAGTTTAGCATTTAACCAGAAGTGCAAAAAAAGGCAGTAAAAGTGCAGAGAATTGTGCATATTTAAAGTGGAATGTGAATAAATAAGATATGTACAATAAGAAATATATATGGAATAGTACAGTATTAAGAAGTATTGTATGATATAAGAACGATGAATACACTATGAGCAATATAAATATATATTTATATATAAATAGGAATACACTATAGGCGGGATAATACAGTGGTCAAAAAAAGTAACAGTCTAGTACAAATAGTGCAGTTTTCACCACCCTCTGCAGTGATTTACGGTCCGCAACAGAGCAGCTGCCATACCACACTGAGATGCAGTTGGTGAGGATGCTCTCGATGGTGCAGCGCTAGAAATTCACTACAATCTGAGGAGACAGATGGGCCTTCTTCAGTCTCCTCAGGAAGAAGAGACGCTGGTGTGCCTTCTTGACCAACACCAGGTGTTGAGGGTCCAAGAGAGACACCCAGAAACTTGAAGCTTGTGACACGCTCAACCCCCGTCCTGTTGATATGGATGTGGATGGGGGTGTGTGTTTCACCTTTCTTCCTGAAGTCCACAATGAGCTCTTTGGTCTTCTTGGTGTTGAGAGCCAGGTTGTTGTCCAGGTGCTGGACCTCTTCTCTGTAGGCCGACTCATCGTTGTTGTTGATGAGGCCAATCACCGTTGTATCGTCTGCAAACTTGACAATGGTATTAGAAACCTGTACAGGTGTGCAGTCACAAATTCAAATCCTCCCATGAAAAAAAAATTCTTTGAATTTCGTCGAAGACATTATTTTTTCATCGATGAAAACCATGCATGCTCGCTATGTGTCGGGAGGTCGGAATATCCGAGTTCCCCTGAACGCAGCACAGCGAGGATGTTAGCAACTGGAGGAAGCAGCCCGGAGCTCGCTCCACTGCTCGGGCTCATGTCCGCACACCGACCCTCAGTCCACGGCGAAGGGAACCCAGACAGACCTGGGTCTGGGTGAGGGGCTGCGGGAGTGAGGGCGTGACAACAACCGGACTGAGAGGTCGAGAACTAGCTCTCAGCGGCTAGCTGAGAGCACAGCTGCGTATATTTTCAAGTTTAACCAGTGAACTGATCCCGTTTAACTGCCAGAAGAGTTGTTCATCTTGTAATAAAGACCTCAATATGGAAAGCGCTGTGTTTTTTTCTATTTTCACTGCATTTTAATATATATATATATATATAATATAAATAGTGAGTTTTAATATAAAAATATTAATGATTAATCGAAAATCGATTGTTAATTCTCCTGACCATCGATTAAGACAATTCAATCAAATGCCCATCCCTAGTGGAAATACGCAAATTGTCCCGACAAGGTTGTTTCTATAAACCCAAACGTTTGCGTGAACAGTGGCGTACGCACGTTTCCGGCCCCATTTTGAGCGTACGCAACGGTTATAAATGAGACCCCAGGCATATCACCGGTCTCATTCTGGGGCTTCACTCTGGTAAACACAGCTGAAAGTCACTTTATGTTTGGATACATCTACAGAAGACCAGCCACATATTTACAGTCGCTTGCAACAGGAGTTTTCTGAACGGTGTTCAAGAATTAAGCAGTACAGTCGGCCAATTTGCAGTAAGGGGTTACAGTATGGAGTTACAGTACGAAGTTACACAACATAGTTTCTACGTTACTCCGTACTGAGCATCGCGACATGGCACGTCAGAAGAAATAAAGCCTAACCGCTGGTCTCGAACAGTAAAGTTCTTAGGAGGAATGTGCAAGGACACATTCTCTTCCTGGCATCCCTCCACGCTGGAGTGTTTCTTCAGTGTTGTTTTTTGTGGTTAGCCTGTTGTAGCTGACCTGCTAGCTCAGCAACAAGTCTGCTTGGTGTCGCGTTCGGTGTAGAGGGGTGGTGGTGGAGGAGAGGAGGAGCGGGGGTTGTGGTTTCGGAGGCTGGACTGGAACTGTCTGGGTGGGGCCTTGAGACAAGTGCGATCCCGAATGACTCATACGGGGGAGGAAGTATGAAACGAGACGTTTTAGTAAATTATTTCTTAGATTGGACTGAGTGGAAAAAGTCAGCCTAGTGACTATTTTCATACTTTGAGGGAACCTACTGACCCCTTCAAGTAATTATGGATAGTAAAAGCCTAGAAAACGTATTTTACATAATATTGGCCCTTTAACAGGTGCTGCAGGGAAGGCAAATTAGGAATATACTGAAATATCTTATTGGTCTTAGGATCAAGGATCTACTCAACTGGGTTCCCCACATTGAAAAGTTCTTTATAATACTTTTTTCTTTTGTGTGATGTAGCCAGGGCGGCATCTTTTTCAAAGGCTTGGGCAAAAGGATTGGATTTGTACACTACTTAAGAAAGCGCTTTGACATTGACTTATCAACTTGAACATTATGGTTTTTAAGAACGCTAGACAGGCTATCGTAACAGATGGGGAGCGTAACAAAAAGTGTATTTCTTGCAGTAATTCATCAATAGCTGTGGCCGGCACAAACTAAATATGTTCCAAATTCAATATAACTAAGGCTATGTTCTGCTCAATAACCTTGGGAAGATCTTCACTACCAGAATAATGATGTGCATCCACATGAGTTTCAGATTTCTGCATATGTATCAGCAGCACAAGAAGCAACATCATCAACAACTGAACTGTCTGATTATTGTTATCCCAGCAGCTACAGTGACAACCTCAGATTTAAAATCATAATCTCCTAAACTATAGGAGGTTATGTTCACTGATTGTATGGCTATGAAATGTATTGTGGATGATTTTAAACACACGATTAACATGCATGTTACACTTTCATGTGTCCGTAAATGTCTGTTTACATGACTGAAGTACTTTCGTTCAATTGAAAGCTCATTAAATGTACACAACTGACATGAAAATGTAGATAACTGTTGTGCAATAGTAGTAGACTTAACGTTGGCTAATTATTAATAATCATAAAATATGATTATTAAAATATAAAAAAATAATAAAATCATTTATTGAAAATAATTAAAAATGATTAAGCTATCAATTAAGAATAGTAAAATGATTAATTAGAAATGATATGGTTATCAATTAAGAATAGTTAATAATTAATGAAACAATAAAATTACCAATTAAGAATGATAGAATCTGTAATTATTGCTTATCGTCGCGGGGAACCACCCTGTTTGCAGGGACCAACACGTCAATCTGTAAAGATCAGTCTCAGTTTATAAAGTTAAATTAATAATCTCAATATTTAATATCAATGATTATATAATAAACAATGAAGGGTTTTAAGTTCGAGCACAGGCATTCATATTAGATAGATAGATAGATAGATAGATAGATTACTTTATTCATCCCCGAAGGGAAATTAAGTTGTCATAGCAGCAGGTATATTTGAATACAATAAAATACAATAGCAGTGGCAAGATGATGGTAATGGTAATAGTACTGATGATATGATGGTAATGTTATTGTTAGACAGTATACAAATAGTACAGTATATATAGTATATAATATAACATAATATATATTTATATATGATAGTAATTATACCAGTATATAGTAATAATGGCAGCAGCAGTATATATAATAATAATAGTACATATAATAATAACATGTACAGTACACGTGTATAAATATTATATACAAAGAATATACAAAGAGTATGATATAATATGATATATAGTAGAGGTATAAATATAAGTATTTGACTATACAATAGATAATATAATATACTATAAGTGTATGAATATGAAGACAGAGTGTGCAAAAGACAATATTATTGTATAAAATGATATCTAGTATCAATATCGTTATATTAACACATATCACATATGATGTGAGGTAAGTACACAGTGCAAGGAGACAGGTACATTTAGTGCAGTTATGTGATGGTGGCTCTGACAGAGGTAGATGAGTTGTACAGTCTTATTGCAGTTCGGAGGAACGATTTCCTGTATCGTTCCATAGAGCAGCGGGGTTGAATGAGTCTGTGGCTGAAGCTGCTCCTTAGCTTGTCCAGTGTTTTGTGGAGGGGGTGAGAGGGATTGTCGATGATTGCCAGCAGTTTTGCCAGCATCCTCTCCTCCACCACCTCCTCCAGGGTGACAAGCTTAGAGCCAACCACAGACTCTGCCTTCCTGATGAGTTTTTTCAGTCTGTTGGCTAGGGATGGGCATTCGAGTAAATGGTCTTCGTCGATCGTCTGGACAATTAACGATCAATTTTCGACTAATCATTAATGTTTTTATATAAAAATTCACTATTTATAGGCTATATAAAAATCCTGTGAAAATAGAAAAAACACAGCGTGTTTCCTCATTGAGATCTTTATTACAAGATGAACAACTCTTGTGGCAGTGAAACGGGTTCCGTTCACTGGTTACACTTGAAAATATGCGCTGCTGCACTGTTTAGCCCTGATGAGCGAGCAGCAGCTAGCCGCTGACAGCTAGCTCGATTTGACGGTTCTCAACCTCTCAGTCCGGTTGTTGTCACGTCCTCACTCCCTGAGTCCCTCACCCAGACCCGAGTCTGTCTGGGTTCCCCTCCGCGTGGACTGAGGGTCTGTGTGCGGACATGAAGCCGAGCAGCGGAGCGGAGGCTTAGCTCCGGGCTGCTTGCTCCAGTGCGTGCTCTACGCCTGGCTTTGGGATGTCCTAAAGGCCCCGTTTATTGGTCTCTGTTCTAAGACTGAGGCCCCAACATAACTCAGATAGATTTGGTGAGTACGGTATACAGTACATGACTCAAACGACTGTTAGAGTATGGGCAAGGATGCCTGAACAATTAAATTGAAAGCTGTTCTTGAACCATTTGCAGTACATGCATGAACTTGGTCTCTTTAGGAAGGTAACATTCTGAAATTTTCCCCCCATCAATGCTACTTGCATTAAGTAATAGCAGTCCCTACACTGTCCAACATTGTATTTGCAAAAGAAAACACACAAACCCGGGAGTCGTTGCTTCTTACGGGAATTACGATCTTACTGTATTTACGTTTTCTTTTAGCCAGCTGATTCAGTTTGGATTCGATGTTGCCTGCTCTGGCTCCTTCCATGCAATTGACTATGGTTGCTGGTGTTGCTAACGTTTCTCAGGACCAAGTCGCCAATGACAAGAGTTTGCTTCTCAACGTGTCTGTCGTTGAATGGACAGAATCTGTTTGAAACGTGAACTAGTGGGTCTTTAATCGTGGGCATAAGATAGGAGTATGCCCCCTCCGGACAGTCACCCAGCTGCCCTTGGCCTCCGGCTGCTTGGGACATGTCAAGGGACTAAGCAAGCGGGGGGTGGCTAACTATAGCTAACGGAGGTTCTAAGCTGCGTAGCTGAGCTTCTAAGTCACTAAGCCTCGCCTCCATCGCTACCAATACACTCCATTTGTTAAATGTACCACTACTGTTAAAGGAGGCAGAGGAGTAGGTGAACAGTAGACGCTTGGAGCAGGAGAGAGCAATGGAGCAAGAGGGAGGGAGAGAAGCCATTGTTAATGTTAGCCTACGAGGGTGAGCTCAAACAGAAAAATCCGGTGACATGAAGGTGGAAAGACACAGAGTTGCTAAAGCACCGTGGGGTGTTTGCTGGTATGTGTGGATGTTTAACTATAGACTGCCGATTTAGCCGTAGTAGTATAGACAAATATTATAATAGCAGAGGAGTTAGTTCAGAGAGAGTGGCCACCACCGGCTGCAGGAAAACATGAACTGATGCAATTCGCTTACCGTAGTACATCAGTGTGTAGTACGTCAACCTAGAGTTATTCTAATATATATGCCAAAAACAACCGTATTTATCTTTGCAAATTATAAAACATCATATTGCTACATCACAACAGATGGCAACAGGGAGGACTTTCCTTATAAGGTTGACGTCACATTTTTCCTGTTAACATTACAATTAATACAAAGCTTATTTACCTAATGTTTGTTAATTGAATAAATACACTTGATTTCATATATTTCAGTCACTGTTTATTTAAAAATATTGCTTAAAGGGGACATATTATGCCCATTTTACCCCGCCCCCTTTTCACCACTCTCACTCCTCCCCCTTCTCACCCCTCCCCCCTCTCATGGAGGTGTAGGACGTGTGTTTGAATGTGTTCTCACTACAGAATGCATTCAACATCTATAGGGCAGATTAAGGGCCTTTACTTCCAAGAGGAATAGAGCAGTAAGTCATATCAAATATCATATCAAACACTAAAAGCACACAACTGTTTCTATACATTTTATTGTCAGATAGTTTGCTAGAAAGAATGCCACAGAGCTTTTTAAACATAGTTATTAAATGTACTGGCTGGGACAGAGGTAATAATACAAAAAATACCAAGTATAATCAATCAATCAATCAATCAAATTTTATTTGTATAGCCCATATTCACAAATTACAGGGATTAGGGATGGAGAAGAGGAAGGAGAAGCTGGAAAAAGAAGCTCCGTGTGTCATATGTCATTAAATAGAGCAAGTTACGTTCTGCCTCACTAATTAACTCTAACTATAAGCTTTATCAAAAAGAAAGGTTTTGAGCCTACTCTTAAACAAACAGATGGTGTCTGCCTCCCGAACTGAAATTGGTAGATTATTCCACAAGTGAGGGGCTTGATGGCTAAAAGCTCTGGCTCCTACTCTACTTTTAGAGACTTTAGGGACGACAAGTAAGCCTGAATTCTGGGAGCGGAGTGCTCTAGCGGGTTTATAAGGTATTAACAGCTCTTTAAGGTAAAAAGGCGCTATATTATTAAGGGCCTTGAAGGTGAGGAGGAGAATTTTAAATTCTATTCTAGATTTAACTGGAAGAGAGTGTAGCGAAGCTAATACTGGAGAAATGTGCTCTCTTTTCTTTGTTCTTGTCACGACACGTGCTGCGGCATTTTGGACAAGCTGTAGAGTCTTTAACGACTTACTGCTGGAGCCTGATAATAATGAGTTACAATAGTCCAGTCTCGATGTAACGAAGGCGTGGACTAGTTTTTCTGCATCTTTTTGCGAAAGGACATGTCTGATTTTTGAGATATTACGCATGTGGAAAAAGGCAGTCCGAGAAATTTGTTTTAAGTGACTATTAAAAGATAAATCAGGATCGAAGATCACTCCCAAGTTCCTGACTGTTTCGTTGGAAGCAAGGGCAATGTCGTCTAGCGCAGCTATATCATTAGATAATTTATCTCTAAGGTGTTTGGGGCCAAGTATTATAACCTCTGTTTTGTCTGAGTTTAATAAGAGAAAAATAAAAACATTGATTACAAAAATACACTTTGTGCCATCAGTAGCCATACTGTAAACAAAGGAACACTTTATATTTGTGTGTCACCTTTTATTCTCTAAATACAATGTAAACTTTGCTCAGCTGCTACAGGTATTTGGCGTACAGAAGCTTTGTAAGCTGGTGTTGGGGCTGTCTGGGCCGGAGAATCAGGGTGGTCCTGCCATCCTGCGTGGTGCTCCAGATACGCAGAGTGTTCCCTGATGCTAAGGGAAGTTATAAGGGGTTCAGACCGGCCCTTGATTAGTCCTCGACACATAGCTAGCTATAACTTCCTGCTCGTCAGGTTTCTCATACTTCCTCGGGTATTGAGATCTTCAGCACCTCATTCACCTATGGGGCCGGGTCCTGAAAAACATCGTTTGAACAGGTCATCCACGTAATCTGTAATACAAATTGGAAAAAAAAAGTTGTACATTTTGCACTTTTTTTATTTATTATTTTCTTTTTTTAAATTATTTTGTAATTATATTATTCTATTTATCGTGAAGACCATTTAAAGACAGCAGTTAATTTATATGTTTTTTATGTTTCACATAATGTTTGTGCATTGTTTGACTTTTTTAAGTGTACATTGTTTGGCTTTTAAATAAAGCCTGTGAGACTCACGGAAGGTTGCATCTGCTTTCACCGGCTTTGCTGTGCACTCGCCCTTCTTATATTTTGGGAAGCTCACTCTAAATAGCGGCGCACCAGTTGAAGTTGTTGCTTGAGGACGGCTAGCAGTTTCATTGAAATGCAGGGCTGCCAGGTAGAGTCTTTGGGGAGAAAATAATATTAATAAGAGCATGTGTGTATGCGTGTTTAATAGTATCATATAATAATATAGTATAATATATATATATATAAACACAAGCCTCCTTACATTTGCAATGCAATTTTGGTTAACATACCTGCTGTAAACCATTTGCTCTTGTCCCTAGAAGTGTGTTGCGGATGCAAACACTGGGGGAAAACAGGGTATTCAAGGGAGTGGATATCTTGGACATGGTTA
The DNA here is from genome assembly GCA_038501795.1 of Pseudopleuronectes americanus. Classification (NCBI taxonomy): domain Eukaryota; kingdom Metazoa; phylum Chordata; class Actinopteri; order Pleuronectiformes; family Pleuronectidae; genus Pseudopleuronectes; species Pseudopleuronectes americanus. The sequence goes on from CM076722.1 coordinate 25,283,024, forward strand.
AGGATGGAGGTTCACTTTGCCACTCTCTCTGGCCCTGATGTTGACATAGCGGTTGTCCAGTAGATGTGGTTTTTTATGCTGCGAAGCCTCTTCTTCAGTTTCACACATTCTTTGTCCTGGGAAATCTTGACCAGTTTCTTGGACAGTCCTAAAAATTTAAATAAAATTTTAGTCATGCACAGACAAATTATTATCATCATCATTATTTATTCAGGGAGAATTGACTTTGCACAAGGCTCTTTTGCAGCAATGCCCTGATTGAGGGTACATAAAACAGATGAACAATAAATAAACAAACCATAAAAAAACAAAACAAAACAGACAAAATAAATAAACAGAACACATTATACAACTCAGAAATTAAGTATTAAAATATATATTATACTATATATTAAAAACAAAATTAATCCCCACATAAGTTCTAAATAAGGTTCCAAATGTATTGTGTGAGTGAATTAATTTCAAAATTGCCAATTAGTTGAACTTTCTGCTCTGGTTTTAGAATAAGGAAATCACCAGTTTATGCTAATTATTGATGTGCTCCACGACTTTGATAATGAACAAACTCCAACACCAGTTCTCAGCCAATGACTCTGCGTCTGTCTGGAGAGGGCTTAGGCTGATTACGAATCTAACGACTCACTTCTGAACCTACAGACAGACTCCTGTGGATAATCTTTTATTTCATTGTTTAGATGCGCTACTTCTCCAGCCCTGTAACCAGTTATAGGATCTGTAAGCTAGTGCTGTGTTGTACATTTTCAACAATATCTTGTTGAAGCAATATTGCTATGCACTTTCTGCTGGATGACATAACCTACTGAGACTTTCTCAAGTTGGCAGTTCTGAATAAACAGATCATCATCACCAGTCGTAATGAGTTCCCTGCATACTCTTGAATCAAGACTTACTGCTTTTCCATCTGAAATTTGCCATGGAAATATGACACATTTTCAATAACTTTGTTTAGTTTACACATTGGAGTTTATGTTACTCACCTGAACCAGCTGCAGATCAATAATAGTGTTGGTCCTTAGGTCCATCACCGTGTAACTTGGCACAATGTCCTTCAAAAATAGATATAATTTGTTATTATTTTACTTTATATGTCATTTCCCATGGCATTGATAATATTCTATGTTCAATTGATTACTACAAGTGAATTAGGTTGTGAATTAAGGTAAAGTCAATTAACAATTACCTTCTCCAGTAGGAAGAAAGATTGAACTCACAGGGTGGGCACTTTTGTTCTACAGAGGGGAATGTCCCAACCTTTCTTGTTTGCACATCTGTCCCCCGCCGACACACAGGACACACCTCAAACAGCTCCAGGAGGCAGTTTTCATAGACGATATATGTGGGTGTCTTATGAACAGGGCTGGAAGATTCCATTCTATTAGAAAGACAAACATTTCACCCAAAGGCTGCAACAGCTAAAATAAGTGTAGGATGGTAATCCATCTGACTATTAAAATGTTTAGATTAAATATTGAGTCTCTCACTTCACATCTGCTGACTCAGTCAAGACTGTGACCGAGTCATCAGGATCATAGGTAGCATCCTGTGGCTCTCCGAAGTCCATACCTGAACAACTTGGGTTTTCCTGTCCCTCCTCCAAGCGAGGTCTCTTACAGCTGAGGTCCCAACACCGACATCAGTGCAGGGCACAGTTTTCTGTGTGCCTATGATAAAACAGACATTCAGTATCCGTGGAGTCACAACAAATGAGATGCTGTCACAACTTTAACACGGAGACACAATCAATGACATGACGAAGTAACTGAGGGTAAACAAACCTGTACTTTTGTAGTGAGGTCGCAGTGTTTTCATAGAAAGCTGCGTGCCAAATGTGCGCATCTTTGGTGGGGCCGTCTGGCATGCTACGTGATGCTAGCACCATGAACAGATGTGCTTGCCTAAACACCAAAAGCAGCAATGTTATTCATGTTTGTACTAGTACAATACTCACGAACCTGCCTTGCGAACACCGTTCACTTTGGACTCCGACGCCGTCTTCTCGCTAAGACTCGCCAGCCGTCCTCGATTAATTGTTCAATTACTTTATTAATAGTCGAACATGAAAACTCCTGTAAAGTCTCATCCCTATCCCCAACCACTACATACTAGCCCCCCACCCCCCACACTCACGCCACAACATGCTAACGTCACTAGCCTCCACCCAAAATGTCTAAAAGAAGCAAATACCAGAATTATTAAAAAAAAATACTTACATTTCCCTCGTCTTCAGTATTGCGACAGAAAGATGACACCGACCCCTTTTTCAATAATAACCTTTTCGAGAATCCGGTGTTATATTGGCCCATGTTGATAAAACATTCCGAGTCAAAGTGGTTAGCTAACAGATATTTGCCAACTCTTGCAGGAACGTTGCCATTATATATGAACTCAATCCATCTCAATCTTGTGTCTTCTGAAGCTGGAGTCACATGAAGACATTTGTGCTGATTTGTGCAGCCGACCACTGAGCATCTCGGTTGTCGAATTCGATTCATGCTTCTAGTTAGCTTATCCAAGTGTTTCCAAGGCTTGCAAGACTGAAATGGCGGCTGGACACTGATAGACTGTTTATAAAGTGGGTGGTTCCATCTATGGGTGGGTCGAGTGGTGGTGGGGGAGTGCATACATCTATGGGGGAGTGTACTACATGGGTATGGTGCGACTATGAAGTCTATTTCGGTCGTAATCCCATTGGACGCACTCTAGCATATAGTTTCTGAAATAGAGGAACCCCAACAATTCGCGGGAGTTTCCAGAGTTTTTAGGGACAGTAGACATGCCAGATACCCAAATAAACGTGTAAAAGCACTACAAAAGTGGAATTTTCATAATATGTCCCCTTTAATGTTTTATGAGTGCCAAAATTTGTTTTACCCCATTCACTATCCTAATGATCTATTTCCTGTCAAATTAATACGATCACTAGTAAACAAAGATTAACAAATAATCCATCCAAAATACAAACCCATTATATCTTTTACATTACATTAAATTTCATTTAGCTGACGCTTTTATCCAGCGACTTACAATAAGTGCATTCAACTATGAGGGTACAAACCCAGAACAACAAGAATCAAGAAAGTACAATTTCTTCAAGAAAGCCAAAACTGCAAAGTGCTATAAGTAAGTGCCATTTATGTGCTACTAAAGTTAAATCATAAAAAATTATTATAATAAAAATACTTTTTTTCACTTATTCATGGCTTCTACACGGACACCTCATACTTTTACGAAAAGTTAACTATACTCACAATTCTAGTCAGAATGTGAGTCTGATACCGCTCCATTGGGCTGTGATTATGGGGCGTGTTTCAACCGAACCAGAAAAAAAAATGCCTCTTCGCTCAATTGGATAGACCTACAACCAATCAGTGCAACGTAGTATCTGACGTATGTTAAGCGACGTATAGCTGTTGTCAACAGAGCTCAACTGCACTAATGCTGGAAGAAGTAGAAGAAGAAAATCAGAGAAACAGTAAATGTAACAGCCCCCCCCCCGCTTCCCCAAACATGACGCAGAGTTTCTCTACTGATGTCACACGGCTCTTTTATTGTTCACTTCATCGTAGCCATAAATACACCGTAAAACTGTAATGACATTAAGTACACAATATTTTAATCCATAAAACCAAACACAAACGTTAAAATACAATAAACAAACAAATCACTACGAGACAAGTCTGATGCGTTAATGTGACATAGCGACTCCTGTTTCGTCCTACCTGCAGCAAAGTAAATGGGACCAGCTTCCTTACCTCGTTCCGCTGGCGAGGGGTGTTAAACTATAGTTTTTGAGAAATGCCGCACAGCGGGCGTCCGGTCGTTGTACGGCAGGTGTCTTATTGCACTGGTCCACAAGCGAGGGATCTGGTGCGTCTATTAACTTGGTCCGCTCCTTAAACTGCAGGTAGTTATGCGAGGGGAGTCGCTACGCGGCAGGCATGTTGGTTGAAAACCAATTCAACCCAAGCGTACTTTGATGACGTGGATGATTACGTTACTGTTGATCATCTGTCCATCATCGTATAAAGCCCGCCCTGACAATCTGATTGGCATGGCTGTTTTGGAACCGGCCATAATTTCTCCTCAACGAAGCGACTCCCGACCGAACTTCCCGACCTCAAATGTTGTGGGCGGGGCTAAGTTCGTCTGGCATCCAGGCTAGAGGACATTGGCAGTGGAAGCGAGAATTGACAAATAAACACAAAGTGGGGTCTGAACATGCATACGTACACACGTAGCCACATTCACTGAGCTGTGTGGAAGCAAATGCATCCTGTGCACTTCTCAGTGCACATATACTGATTTCTTTGTGCACATTTCGTGACACAAATGAGATGATTACTTGCATATAGACTAGGGGATATCCAACAACTATAGATACGTCTGTGAATAGATGTAATTCGAGTAGTCAACTTGTGATTAGATCTCTAAGGAAGGATTTTAATATCAGGTTTTAACAGGGCCAATGTTAACTCAATGGGAGGATATGGGCGTGCACGTGTGTAGGCATAAAAAGGGAGTGTGTGGCAGCCCAGGCTGAGAGTTGTTGCATAATGGGCCATGCTCTGTATTTCTCAGAGCAAGAGTGCAAATTTGTTCGTCCCAACAATTTTTAACAGTGAAATGTAACACCGTGGTACCAAAGGCTTTTATTATAGGGCTTTAACATGGTGTGACAACCTCTGTCCTCAACCCTCCGCAAGAGTAAGGAAAAACTACTAAAAACCCTTTTTAACAGGGTAAAAATATGTAGAAACCTCAGCGAGAGCCACATGTGAGGGATCCCTCTCCCAGGACAGACAGAAGTGCAATAGATGCCACGTGTAGGAAAACATCAAGATTAAAGTTTTTAGCAGCATTGCCTCATGAGTAAATGAAAAAGTATTTCTCTCACATTTGCTTACAAATTATAATAAGTTATATGATTGAGGTGCAATGACACAAAAAATAGTTAAAAACATTTAGGATACTTAAATTATAGCCTACACATGCACTCCATTTGATACTGGCCGCTACTCATTAATTATGAATTAAGATACTTGCACTTTGGCATTGTACATGTATGATGCTACTGTGTTAAGTATTTATTTACAATAATTTCAGCAGCAACAATCAGGATAAAATACAAAAAAATCCTATTAAGGGCTAATTATTATTTCTCATCATTACAATTTCTCTCAAAAGCTAAGGCACACTAAATGAAAATGGGATCCAGTTGAACTTTGTCACCTTAATGGATCATAGATTTTTTTACCCCCTCTTTCTAAACGGTGAATGTCTGTGTGTGAGTAAGAAATTATATGATCCTGCAGTCCTGATGCATCTTTTTTCTTTCATTCTTAGGTTTGTTTTGGAGAGTCAGTGGTCGTCAGAGATGTTCCTGAGACGGAGCCCATTAGAGGTCAGCTGTGGAGGAGAGGATGTTACCATGGTAATGTTAGAGGTAAAATTAACCCTGGGCTGGGCAAGAAAAAATCCTTGGTCCTGCTCCAACATTGTGTGCAGGTACTGCTCTTTCAGGGCTTACTAGAGAAAAAAGGCAATCATTCACTGGGAAACAGGACATTTTTTTAATCCAATCAGTCCAAAATTCTGTCACATGATCAGAGTCCAGGCCTGAACAGTTCCCTATATATGTGAGTAGTGGGCATTGCGTGACACATACAAGAAGTGAAGCATTTCGATCAGTCCTCGACTACTCTCGCCCCGCGGCCACATCAGGTCCTCAGTTTAAGTGCTCGTTCTCACACATTACACATTGTTTTTGGAACATTATTTTCAAGATTATTTTAGCATGCATGTTTTTTTTTGTATGCTGTCAGTTGAAGCTGTCATAGCTGCCAGCCAATGACACATTTTCAGAAACCTTTGCAGTGGATTTAAAAGGCACTTTGTTAGATATTTTTGTTTTTGTTTCTGTCCGTCGTTTTAGAAGCTGTATAAACGTACTTGAAAGTATTGTTGAAGTTAGCATTTATCTTGTTGCCATTAGTGCTTTCGACAAAACTAAACTTGTTTATATATCTGTGCCATTCAAATTCAAGTTTTTTGTTTATTGTTCTTCAGTAGCATACAAACATGACCCACATTAATACTAAAATAAACAATATGTGCTTTGCTCTTCTATCTGCTTCCTGTAGACAAGACATGTCAAACTCATCTTCCGGTCCTTGGTAGTTATATCCGTCCCACGATAAAAAAACATATGTCTATCTTAACTGGCCCACAGGTAAAAAAAAAGGGCCCATAGGCCGTGCAACATGTGCAATGCCCGGCTAGACACACACAGAGCAAACAATCGCTCCTCTCCACTCATTTGCAGTGTATTTGATGATATTAAATTATTTGTTCAATATTTCAGAAATCCCAGTGACTGCCCCGTCAAGTTGATCCACACCCTCTTCTCAGTTATAAAAATGAACAAAAACCCACATAGGAATCGTCTCACTGATGCACACCTTCACTCCATCTTGAGGGTTTCCACAGCTAAGAACCCAACCCCAAATTACAAATATTAAAAGTATTAAATTTGTAAAATGTAGTAAAAATTTTACACTGTATAAAAAGGTATTTAAACCATTAAATGTATAAAAAAGTAGTAAAGAGTACTAAAATATATTTGTACAATGTATATAGAGAACCACCAATAAATACATAATTCACTCCCCAAAATTGCGGACAGCAGCAGCATATAAGGCATGAGAAGAATTTTCTAATTCTTCTCAGCAGGACCGAGGTGTCTCTGGAGTTGATCATCATGTCAGACCCTTTTGAGACTTCCTTACTGGTGTCATCATCTCCGATGGACCACCAGATCGAGGTATCTCTGGGATTGATCTTCAGGTCAGACACTTTGGAGACTTTCTCACTGCTGTCATCATCTCCGATAGGAGACCAGACCCAGGTAACCCTGGAGTTGATCTTCAGGTCAAACCCTTCTGAGAGCACCTCACTGGTGTTGGGCAACATCCCAGTGAGTTGACAAGACATTAGGTTATAAAAGTGAGGCCTGTGGGCCAAGCGGAAGCCAGCCTTAAAGCTCCCCACAGATCCAGCATGGAGATTGTACCTCCTGGTGGGACTTTTTTTTGTTTTTAACTTGAAAAGGCAGCGCACAGGAAGCTCACTCGCAGGCCGAGTTTACAGACTTTCCGTTCCATGATCCTCAAACCACGGCGCCACAGCTGTTAATCCCTGCAGACGGACGAAGCCCAATACCGTCAGAAGACGAACGACGTGAATCCTGTTCAAAGAGCACGAGAAAAATTCACTCTTCCTTTCGGCCCACCGCTGATCTCCGTTGCAACCACGAGACCCACCGGAGCACCGCTTAAGAGGCCACGACTTTTCTTCATTTGATCCCGGGGATTCGTACCCCGAGGAACAAAACACGAATCATTCACTGGACTTCTGGAATATCCGCGCGACGCACATACAACACCGCGAAGGCCACAGTAAGAGGCTTATTATTGTCTATGAACATAGACAATTTGAAGAGCACGAGTCTATTTTCAGTCCGTGTAACACTCGGCGAAACCGTTACATCACTTCCGGTTTCATTGTTTACTGTGTTGGATGTTTTAAAGTGCCTCGCGCCGTGACGGAGAGTCTCCGGCAGCACTGTTAACATCCGACTGGGTTCATAGAGACTTTACTGATTAAAAGATCGATGCACAACTCCCATTTGGGCACCGAGTGGTAAAGTTTCTGTAACCTTGTCTCTGACGATGTTTTGAGAGTTCTCTGATCGCTCTCTCTTTCTCTCTCCTTTCTCTTAAACCTGAATTTACACACGTCCCGACCTCCCTTCACATATTTCATGTTACATGGATAAATCTAGACTTAAAGAGCCATAATACATCTCGACGCCATTCAGCGCCAAAACCACGAGATAAGAAATCTCTTTGTCTGAAAATCCTGTGTTTAAAGTCGGTGACCGGCAGCAATCTTGCCTTTCGCAACGTGGCTTCACTTAGGTAACCTCCATCTTGAAATTACGTGAATGTAACATCACCTTGAATTCGGCCAGACGACGTCACCACGTGGCCGCCTCATTACTCCACCCCCTTTCTCTTTCTTACACACACACACACACACAGACACACAGACAGGCAGACACACACACACGACCACGACCACACCACGACCACACACAGATACTATCAGTATTACATGTGTGTTTCTATATTGTGACATGTGCTGCTGCTGCTGTCGTCATCTTTGAAATATTGGAGTTTGTTCAATGAAGAATCATTAAATAACATCAACTTTATTTCCCCTTTTAATAAATCCATTTGTACTTAAAGTATCTGGATTCTGTGATTAATTATGCATTTGTATGTGAATACAGCTGGATTACTATAGCCTGTGCTTGAACTTAAAACCCTTCATCGTTTATTATATAATCTTTAATATTAAATGTTGAGATTATTAATTTAACTTTTATCACTTGAGACTGATAATTAAAGATTGACCTCTTGGTCCCTGTAACCAGGGTGGTGCACCGCGACGATAAGTAATAATTACAGATTGTATTATTCTTAATTGATAATTGTATTGTTTTTCATTAATTATTTAACTATGTTTAATGAGTAACGTATCGTTTGTCATTAATTATTTTACTATTCTTAATTGATAGCTTAATAATTTTTAATTATTTTTGATAAATAATCTTTAATATTTTAATAATCATATTTCATGATTATTAATAATTAGCCAACGTCATATCTCCTACTATATTGCACAACACTGGTGTCATTGAAGTTGGCGAGTGGATGGTGTTTTTGGACAGTATTATCACGTCAGACCACCAGGACAGTTCACTGGTGGCACTAGTGGAGTCTAGAGCCTCAACAGAATCCGAGGAGTCTTTGTCCATGGAGCTAGAGGACTGCTGTCTGAGGTTGAACAGTGGATGCTGTCCTCAGTGGTGCAGAACTTCATTGCTTCTTGGGAGGTGGTCCGACTGGATGAGGGAAGGCCATCAATTAGTAAATCAGTCACTGTCAATTAATTAAAACCATCGGTCCATCCAACCTGATGTGTTAGTTCCAGTGTGAAAGGACGTGTGGACACTTACTAGTCTCTGCTGTGGACGTCCTTCCTCAGGTGGCTCGTGGAGATAAAGGGCAGCTCCAGAGCTTGCCGAGGAGAGATCCTCTCATCCCCGTCGAGATGCAGCAGCCCCTCCAACAGAGACACAAAGGCTATGCGGTCTTCCATCTCAGCTGCCCCCAGCTTTGGATGGATCTTTTGAAAACAGGTTTCAGGTCAGATGATCCAGCCCTTCTCTTCGATGAGGAACTGCATGGAGAAGGTGGTCCTGCGGCAGGCCCAGCACTGTCCCCATGTTCTTCATCTGCAGACAGAATACACATCATTAGAGTCACATCCACTTGCATTCTCTATGAATATGAAAAATCAATAAAAAAATCAATACACAGGTGTATCATGACCAGACAAACAAAAACTTTTTTTAGGCGCATTCGGAAAAACACAACAGGGAGCCTGCTATTTTGCATTTAGTGGCCATTTTGGCCATATTCCACATTTTTATTTTGAGGTAGTTGTACAAGGGCTTTCATCATATCAACTTCAAATTGAGAAGATCGGTCAATGTGAACAAGTTCCGGGGGTCTCAGGGCCACCGTTGAGCCATTTTGCAACGCCCATTTAAAATTCCTCCAGTATACTTACATTTTTACCACTTTCTAACTTTCTGCAATTCCGGTAAGAATTTCAGCATGTTAAAGCCCTCAAAAAGTCAATTAATTTGCCTGAATAATAATTATAATCCTTACATTTCAATAGGGCCTCAAGTCTGCCAGTGCCTGTCAGTGCTCGGGCCCTAATAATCCTTACAATTTTAATAGGGCCTCACGTCTGTCAAAAAAATAGTTGGTTACATTAAAGCACGCATTTTTTTTGCCGTGCACCTGAACTAAACTTTTTACCAGAGATGCTGATGTAAGTAGCTGAGGAATGAGCCATCTTGCTCCATTCCTGTCTCTGCACAAAGGCGGCGTCCGTTGCAACACCATCGAGTACCAGAGAGTCAAAAGTATGGGAGAATTTCACGCACCCGGATTAAAAATACCTGCAATATTTGTAAGGGGGGGGACTTGCTTTCCATGGAAGCATGACACAAGCATCTTGGGTGTCATTTATAACGTTGCGTACGCACAAAACGGGGCCTGAAACGTGCATACGCCACTTCTCACGCCCATGTTGGGATTTATAAAAACGAACTTGACGGGAAAATGTGCCTATTTCCTAGGAGTCTCATTTATAACCGTTGCGTACGCACAAAGCGGGGCCTGAAATGTGCGCACGCCACATCTTTCAACAATTTCTGATATTACATTGTGTTATCCGTGGCAGAGTGTCAGTGTATTTTCTTTATTAGTGACATCACTGCTGTCCCATAAAGTCGCTCTTCAACTCCACCTCACTAACAGACGCCTCGATGTCAGTGTCAGAAAGTTTCACTTCCTCCTCATCGCTTGATGCCGTGACTCCGTCAGGACTCACGGTGGAAGCCCATTGGTCAGCAGCATTATTTGATATTCGTGCCGTGCTTTGCATTGACCATTTATTAGTAGGGTCAGGAACCTCAATTCCGTGACCATTCTCTGGCTAATATGTTTTGACAACAGATTTTACATCTATATACAATTTATACAAAATTTGGCCCCCATGTCCCTCGCAAAAATTTCGGCATTTTTCGCCAGAGGGCCGAATCCGAAATGGGAGCCGTCACTATCTTGTAAAAGTTACTTTTTACCAGAGCACCTAGAATAATGTATAGATAAACTTTTGTGGTAAACTGACCATAAGGATTGTGATTCTTACATAATTTGGACATTAAGACATTCTGTTGACCCCAAAATCAAAGATGGCCACCATCCGGGAGAGCAAAATGTAAAGTTTTATACACAAATCATCATCCAGTCTCCAGGAGATTTGTTATGTATGGCCTTTATACATTACTTATTATGGAAGGACAAAAACAAAGAATATCAGAAATAAGTTTTATTTAATAACTAACTTAAGTAAGGAACGAAAAACACTTGAAACATACCAATAAGAAATTAATTGTACCCAAATAATTTTACCTTTTGGTCATTAAAAAAATACATAATATTGTAAATTACAGGATGCTTTCATGTTGTTAAATGCTACACATTATTCTAACAATAGAGCTGGTGAATAATAAGGACATTGATATATAAAATAAATCAAAATCAGAGCATTCTTCCTGACTAGAATCAAAATCACCACTATCCGATGAATCCCATCGCCTACTCTGCACATCATAATTTTTCTTTTCATCACAATCTTTCTTGCTGTCTTCAACTGGCCTTGATGCGGGTAGATGAGTTGGAAGAGCAGGTCGTGTGTAGCGGTCAGGGAGATAATGACCATCCGGCAACTCCCATACATGTCTGATTGGCAAGGGGTGGTGCTTCAGGGAGGGATGGCGTACTAGATATAAACAGTTATCTTTGTGGAACATGAACTTAGGTCAATACAGAGCGTCCTCCATGACAACACATCCATCATATCTGGGTACGGAGTTTGATGGACGTGACATCATCTCTGAGCCGCCCAGATTCATTGTACACAAGTTGCTCACTGCTGACACCAATGGATGAGAGGGCTGCTTCGATATATGTACCTCCCCCACATGTATCATAGACTAGTTCACTCTGGTTCCGCTGAGGGCGAGAGTTGAAGCTGATCTTACACCCAAATTCCTGGGTCAGGAAGTCTTTAATGTAAGATAACTTTACCCCGGATCTTGGGAAGCAGTCCCGTGATGATTTTTTGTTTTGTTTTGTCTGTGACATTGCGCCCCCCCGGAGAGTGGGCGCGCCCCCCACTTTGAGAACCACTGGTCTAGAAGGTTGATAACGTCAACTGGCAGTATGCATTAATTAGTGCGGCGGGACATAACTTGTTCTATGTTTTAAAATGGGAAGCATTTAATTTAAAAAGGCATAGAGGTATTGAGGTCCGATCTACTGAGTGGGCCACATGGCTTTTATAGTACAAACCATACAAACCAGTAGCCAGCCAGATTTACCTTGAGTCTCAGTGTACCCTCAACTTGGGCTTGTATCATTGATTACAAGGCAAAAACACCTGATGATGCTAGGCTGCAGAGGGAATTTATGATACATGACACACAGAGCTTCTCTTTCCAGCTTATCCTTCCTCTTCTCAAATCATTATCACATCAAAGTAATTCATATCTCATCAATACATGTTTCTAGCTTGACCCCTTCCCAGGAGTCCCTTTGCCTTATCGCCCGCAGATCCAGGGCCACATCGTAATGGTGGATCCAGTTTGGCGTATTCTATAGCGTGCTGGCTGATCGTAATAGTAATGGCGGATCTTTTATCGTTGGCCTCTGATAATGGTGGTGGACCTGGACCGAGGTGGCAGCTGATGATGGATCCTAATTGGCGGCAGTGGACAATGACTGTGGGCTATAGTGACATCCGATCTTGATTGGGAATCATGATCTTGCTGGCTGCTGATCATAGACTATGATTGCAGCAGGACTGCTTGATATATAGTACACTTGACATCTATTGCACTTCTGTCTGTCCTGTGAGAGGGATCCCTCACCTGTGGCTCTCTCTGGGGTTTATACGTTCTTTTCACCCTGTTAAAAGGGTTTTTAGTAGTTTTTCCTTACTCTTGTTGAGGGTTGAGGACAGAGGATGTCACACCATGTTAAAACCCTATGAGTAAAATTGTGATTTGTGAATATGGGCTATACAAATTAAATTTGATTGATATGATGGAGGTGGTTGTGGAAAACCTCATCAAGCACACATGCTGTCCAGTTGAGGACAAAGCCTGTGAAATAAAAAATAATTTAGTCCTTTTCTTTCTTTTTTAGTATTTTTGTTTGAAATACATATTCTACGTTTGCCCCTCCTTAACTGGTTTCATGGTGTGACCTCAGGTTTTGGCTTTTGGAAAGACTAGTTTGTACAACAGCTTCCTTTTCGATGTAGTCAATTGTGGATGTTTGGACTTCTCCTTCAAGGGTATTGCAGCAAGGCATAACATAAACCACAAGACCATGAGCCACAAAATCGTAGTAGCCATTACTAGTCACATTACTATCTATACACCAATAAAAGTAACTAAATGGTTCTGATGAAATAGTCATAATGTACATGATATGAAAACGAGCGTAGGTGAAATAATAGTAGACTAAGAAGTAACTTAAAATAAAAGTAAATCTACATAAGAATAATTAGACAAAGAAATATTTATGAGTAGCAGTTCACCCATTGGCTATCTGCTTCAACTACACTGCTCCACAAAAAGAAGGGAATTCTTAAATCACACATCAGATCTTGATAAACGAATAATTCAAATAAGTATTTACTGATTTACATTGTATAAATTGTTGAGAACAAGATGATGAAAGAACGTTCAATGTAAACCAAAATCATCTGCCAATTGAGGACTGGATTCAAAACCACACAAAAAAACAAAATAATGTAAATCACAATTTTGTCAAATTTTCTTGAAATTCACGGCAATTCACAATCTGACTCAGTAGTGTGTATGGTTGCTGCGTTCCTGTATGCATGGACAGCCTGTGGTGGTAATTGGCAGTGCCGGATACACTGATGCATCACACCCCATAGGTGTGTGGTATATTCAGCTAAAGTAAAATCGTTTTGATATGGGTTTAAAACATAATGACAGGTTTACAGCTGGGGGCCCTCATTCCTGGACTCTCAGAATTCCTAAATATTATTCCATATGTGACTTGTTAGTTCTCACCCTCGGAGAATGCTCTTTGAACTGTTCGATCTAGGGGTTTGCATTCCTGTTTACGAAGCATGTCTTTAATTAGAGGCCCCTATGTGTGACATAATTTGATCTAAAGTTTTTGCCGTAAACATCTTCCCTATAAGAAACCTTTGTCCGGCACCGGTGAGGCAGACTTCTGAATTGGCTGAGATCGTTTCCAGGTATACCTAGGTACCTGTCCTGACCTGTAAATTCTGTGTAATAAACCTTATTATACAAGCAAGAATGGTGTCCTAGCAGAGTCCTTCATCCTCATCTTCGATATCACTGCTGCTTAAAGTAAACAACAGGTGCTCAATTGGATTTACGTCAAGTAAATGACAGGGCCAGTCATTGGCGTTAATGCTTTCGTCATCCAGGAACTGCCTTCACACTCTGGCCACATGTGTCCTGCGCCAGGAGGAACCCAGAGTATTTAATTTTGGAGACCCAGACTACCTGTGCAACCTTATTGGGCTGCAGGTAGTGTCTCATGCTACCGGGCGTGTCAAGGACACTAGCAGAACACAAAACTAGAGAAGAATCAATCAGGAAGGATAGGGAGAGAGCTATTGTCTGTGGCCACCACATAAACATTCCCTTTTTAGGGGTTGACTTGCTTTTGGCTCTACATTGTCACTTTCATTTGCACCAAAGAAGAATAAAGCTGTGGTGCTGTACTTGAGGTAATCGATTCAAATTCTACTTAGAGAAAATAACCCAAAGCAAAGCTCTTAAGCATAAATCTGTTAAATCCAAATATGTATAATGCAATAATGAGTTTTCATTTTGAACTGGAGGCGGTACTGTGGACCATACAACCATGTCTGATCAGAATGTTGTGAACATAATGTCTTGAGGGAACACAAGCTTATTTCCAAGTCCAGCGCCATCTTCCCATCCCTAGAAGACTTCAGAATGCTAGCATCCTTTGATAAAATGTGATGCTCAGGTACAAATTGTGTGAAGTGCATATGTTGTTTCCTGATGATGTTTCAAGGAAAGAATTTGTGGTGGTTTGTCTCTGTTCCAATGTTGCTGCCAACTGTCTTAGAACATGGTTGTGCCTCCAAGTGTAATGCCCTTGGGCTTGGCTCATAGTCCATCCTGTTGACAAGTGGCTCTGATGACAAAGCAAATCCAAGATCCCTCACACTCCATTTTCTTCTCCAGGCTCTCCTAGTTACTGTATTGGTCCTGCTAGGCCATTAAGACAGCCTTGGTGTGTCGCTTTACCTCCTTCTGTCTTCTCACCTCCTCTACCAACTCCTTCAGCATAGCTGTTGCCTTGTGCCATTATGCAGTTTTTGGCACAAGCTTAAGACCAGCTCTGCCATTTTGGAACTAGTCGAACAAATCCTGAAGTGAAAAACTGACTTGGCTTCCTGAGCAGCTTCAGAAGCTTCAATACTTGCAAAAGGTAATTACAATTTGCTGCTTCCATACAGCCCGTCAGGACTCAGGCACTTCGGACGTCCAAGCCACAGTTTCACATGTGCACTGATCTTTTTTTGTGAGATATTAATTGGGAGGTTAGGTTATCTTTTGAATTAAAAGGTCAAGGTTTAGATAAGTATGTTCCAAAAAGCACATTTTCCAATATATATCCTTAAATAATGACTGACAGACTATCTTAAGCTAATATTAATCATAATTTAGATAAAATTATTCATCCTTTGAAGTCAGAAAAATTATTCAGAAAAAGTGTTCCTATTTGAAAGTAAGGTAACTTTCTATTAAGCTGTGCTTTTTGTCTTCTCTTGGAGAAGGTATTCTATTTATTTGTATTTTTTATCCCCATCAGACAGATTGTTTCTGTGGTCATTGAATAATTGAACGATGAATAAAAAAAAATCTTCCTCTCTTCTGCTTGGTATAAAGACCTTAGGCAGTCAGTGGAGCCTCCAGCTGAAACATCAAATCAAGAACTTGATTGCCTGGAGATGATGGAGTTAAACACGACTCTGGCTCTGAAGGCGGAGTTTCAGTTACTGCAGGTCAACACTGATTATCACTAAATCATCACTGAGATCATTAACATTTTGTTACTATAGTAACATGTTTCTTGACCTGCAGGCTGTGGAGTTTAATTTCCAGAACGCCATCCAAGAGACTCTGTATAGGTCAGAGAGGACTAAGAACTTGATCAACGCAAGAGCTACTAAAGGTAATATGCATGACCACACAATGGATGCTTCTCATTTGCCTTATTTGATGTCTTCTTGTAGGGCTGGATAATGTGACTTCAGATCAATATCATGACTATTTCTAACTTTCACCTCGATTAAAATGAATGAATAGTTATTTTATGCCCCGGCTCCTGCTGCAGTTTATTTTTTTCAGAGTAACAGGTGTTGCCTTGACCATGAGATAAGAGATGAGTGAATATAGGGCACTCACCAGTGATGGGTAGCTAACAGTTAGCTAGCATGGCTGAGGCTCCATGAAAGAAGATGAAAACATACAATTGCCATTCAGAATAAGAAGAGGAATTTATTTTTACCTCTGTGAAAGACATCTGCGTATGTACAGCGGGTAAAATAAGTGTTGAACGCGTCGTTTTTCTGAGTGAATATATTTCTAAAGGTGCATTTGACAGGAAATTTTCACCAGATGTCGATAACAACCCAAGTAATCCATATATACAAAGAAAACCAAACCAATAAGTTCAGAATAAGTTGTGTAATAAAATGGAATGACAAAGGGAACATTATTGAACACATGAAAAGATGGAGGTGCAAAAAGGGATGGTAAGCCAAGACACCAGCGTATCTATCAGTAATTAGAAAGCAATCCTGCCCCTTGTCAGTGCAAATTAATATCAACTGGTTTAGTCCCAACTGATGGCCTATAAAAAGGTGACTCATTACCAAGGTGTCACACATGAAACCTCTCATGATGGGTAAAAGCAAGAGCTCCCTCAAGACCTTCGCAACATTATTGTTGAAAAATATGCTGATGGCATTGGTTACAGAGGGATTTCTAAACTTCTGAATGTTGCAGTGAGCACTGTTGGGGTCATAATCCGGAAGTGGAAAGAACATAATTTCACCATAAACCAGCCACAACGAGGTGCTCCTCACAAGATTTCTGACGGAGGAGTAAAAGGAATTATCAGAAGAGTTGTCCAAGAGCCAAGGACCACTTGTGGAGGGCTTCAGAAAGCCCTGGAATTAGCAGGTACAATTGTTTCAAAGAAAATAATAAGTAATGCACTCAACCAACGTGGCCTGTATGCACGCTCGCACACCATGCAAGACTTCATTGCTGAAGAAAAAGCATGTTGAAGCTCTTTTTAAAGTTTGCTGCACTGCATTTGGACAAGCCTGTGAAATACTGGGAGAATATAGTCTGGCCAGATGAGACAAAAATTTAACTCTTTGGATGCCATAATAAGCACCATGATTGGAGGTAAAATGGCAATGCACATCAACCCAAAAAAACCATACCAACAGTGAAGGTTGGTATGGTGTCTGGCTGTTTTTCAGCACAGGTCACTGGCAAACTTCATATAACTGAAAGGAGGATGAATGGAAAAATGTGCAGAGACATTCTTGATAAAAATCTGCTGCCATCTACCAAGATGATGAAGATGAAACGAGGGTGGACATTTCAGCAAGACAATGATCCCAACCACACAGCATAGGAAACACTCAATTGGTTTCAGAGAAAGAAAATAAAGATGCTAGAATGGCCCAGCCCATCACCTGACTTGAATCCAATAGAAAATCTACGGAAAAAACTAAAGATCAGAGTTCATAGAAGAGGCCCACGGAACCTTCAACATTTAAGACTATTTGTGAGGAAGAATGCTAAAATCACACCTGAGCAATGCATGTGACTAGTCTCTTCATACGGGAGTAGGGTTGGTAATGAATAATCAAATATTCGATTATTCTTCATTAAGAATTCATTCGAATAAAAATCCAAGCCTACTGAATAATCGTTCTAGTCCCGCGCATTATGAGAACAACCTCTTCCGGTATCTTGCGCAAGCGTGACTTCCTAACGGACTATTAGTTCAGGTCAGTGATGTGTGTTGATCTCACTCCATATCATGAAGGCGTTGTAGTCTCTTCATACGGGAGTAGGGTTGGTAATAAATAATCGAATATTCGATTATTCTTCATTAAGAATTAATTCGAATAAAAATCCAAGCCTACTGAATAATCGTTCTAGTCCCGTGCATTATGAGAACAACCTCTTCCGGTATCTTGCGCAAGCGCGACTTCCTAACGGACTATTAGTTCAGGTCAGTGATGTGTCTAACGAAAATATTTATTTACTCTAACCACCCCATGCCTTCCCGTAAAATCACAGACCAGGGTTCCTTACTGAAAAATAAACACATTTATTTATTGTATATATGTATATTTATTTATCATTCAGATAATGGAACATATATTTTCAAAGTGAGCCTCTTTATCACAATTCAATTCAATGAGCAAAATAGAACTTCAGTATATATTCAAATTTAGTATCAGCGAACAGAGACTAACCAAATATTACTTCAACACGTCATTTAAGTGCACTGCACCACGGTGGGCATAAAGTCCAGTTATCACAATGGAATTGACCTGAGAGTTCGTGCTCTTAAAGTCAGTCAACAGTGTCCATTTCACTTATCGGGCACCCGGTAGGGGAGATGTTTCGTTGTAGCCCTAGCAAGAGCTAACTTCAAGCCCATTGCTGCCGTGGAGAAAGTCAGCGGCAGAGTTCTTGTGGGAGGAGACATGAGGGGAGGAGGGGAAAGAGCGTGGAGAGCGTAACACACTTGAATTTGGTGTGCAGTTTGGACCGACCCTGCTCTAGATAGCCAAGTTTGATTTGTTTTATCGGCGCTCCGCCAGGGACATGAGCGACTCCAGCGGGGCCAATCCGAAGAACTCGCTAAACCATCCAATGGGTAGTAGCGACGGGCAGATGGCACAAAGGGCAGGGACTTAATCAACGCGAGCACATTCGCCATCCATTTATTCCCTTTAGAATTATCCAGGTGCTCTTGCAGGAGCTCAGTTCAGTTTCTGTATTTGTTAATCTGTTTGAAATTTGGCCTGCAGCAAAACTAGACTGTATCCAGTGATTTTTTTCTTCTCTGTACTAGCACTGTCAAGGCTCTTAACAAAAGAGGAAAATTATCATATTTTGTGTGCCTAGAACTTGTTTCCTTTTTCTGAGATATCCTCAGGGGCATTGTGTATTAGGGATGAGCGAGTACAGCATTATCTGTATCTGTATCTGTATCTGTTAACCATATGAATTATCCGTATCCGTACTCGGAGTGGGCGGGGCCTAACCCGGAAGTGGGTGTGATTTAACCCACTGTCAGCTGAAATACTCTCTGTATCACTCATTATTCTGTATCACTGATCATGAGAGAGAGAGAGAGAGGGAGTGTGTTTGTGTGTGTGTGTGTGTAGCTTAATTTGTAATATTTTTTATACCACTACTACCTAGAAAGTGTCAGACACTCAGTGCGTGAAGTAAAATAAAACTGGTTAGAGCCAACTGACGGTTTAAAAAAAAACCGTCAGAGCGACGGTGAGCCGGTCGCCGCGGGTGGGGCCCGCCACATCTGAGCAGCCGGGGCGATATTATCACAAGAACTCAAATAAATGCCCGTCAGTTTGGATGATTTTAAATGGTCATTTATTTTCACACTGGCATTTAATTATCAATGCAAATAATTACACTGCACTGAACTGTAAGTTAATAAGTAAGTACAAACTGAAATAAAAACAAACTTCAAGCTGAAGAAACCCTAAATGTTAACGGGAAAGACCCGCGAACCTGAGTGACTGAGAGACAGAGAGCTGTTCTGTGAGTGAGTGAGCAGAGCGGTGTGTGAAGGGGAGGAGCGCTGTGACGCTGTGTGAGGATTTTCATTCAGTCCGAGCACAGATATTGACCCGTATTACTCGTATAATACTCGTGCTCGGCAAAAGTGCTGTATCCGTACCGGATACTCGTTTCAGCCGAGTATCCGGCTCATCTCTATTGTGTATCATTACTGCTACTGATAAGAAAGTGAAGTGTCAATGTTAAGTGATATTTACAGAATTATTTAGTGGTTATACTGTGGTCTATTAGTGTTCTTAGGCAGACACAATAGGCCCTTGTTTATTCTGTTGTGTTTATTCTTTGAAGTTCAGATGCACTAGTCCAATACTATTTGAACCTCACCACTGGGGTTAAAAATTAAACAGTATATATTTTTTTGTTTAAATTTTTCAGTGGGTTGAAATAAAGCCTGAAGAGAACAATTTTGGGTGGTTTTGTGTCTGTATAGGCCTACTATAAAGCTTTACAGTCTTTTTTCCGGGGGCATATCTGACTCCTCTTCCTCTTATCCGCCCTGAGCGGGGCTGCTGCTAGGGCTGTGGAAGAGGCAAGACGCTCGGGTGGAGCGTCTATGTGGACTATAGTTCTCGGTGCGGCGGCGGCTTTTAAGGCTTTCACAACTGCGGCGGACGCTTCCGTCTGGGGGATACGCTCCCTTTGTACGCTGAACGGAGAAACAAGAGCCTTTCCTAGCTGCCCTATGAACACCCTCCGCTTTTTCAGCTTGCCCAGCATCCAGTCTGGGTTGATCTCACTCCATATCATGAAGGCGTTGTAGGAGGAGACGTTGATAATGTTGCTTGCTGGGCATGTACTGACGGAAAGAACACCGGCCTATGAAGAAGGAGAAAAAGAAGAAGAGGATGAGGACTAGCAGCCGCTATGTTCATGGCATAATAACATAACATAATAATAATAATAATAATATAATATAAAGACTAACCTCTGAACGGAACCAGTTGCTCATCCACGGTCACTTCGGGCCCGGGGTTGTAGAGACACGGTAGCCGCGCCACCCAGGTGTCCCAGTGTTTTCGCACGGCCTCCAATTTGTCCTTGGCTCATCTCCAGAGTCTTGTCTCACGGTCGTCGATGCGCAGCAGTCTGGAGTATGTGTGGAATAGTTTTAGGGGCAACGTGGCACGAAATATCGCCCGGCTGTTCTCTGGGTGCCACAGGCTGGCGGCGGCCTCGCCTCGGGACCTGCACACGCCCGCTAAGATCAGCCACCCTACCTAAGCGTGCAGGTCAGTCTGATCCATACCTCTCCATTCGTCACCGTATTTTCAGTGGGATGACCAGGCGGAACGGCTAGGCTATGTCACCGGCGCGGGACTTCGCTAGCATCTTGGGGCCCGGACATAGCTTAGAGCCGCATCAACGGCGGAGGAGGAGCAGTGGCTCCCCTCTCGGCTGTACGCCCGCGATGCCCATATCATTTCCCGGTTTCTTAACTTGAAGGTCTCTCTTTCCACTAGGCCGGTGGGGGCGGTTGTGCAGCAGTGATCTTGTCCCTCTTTTTCTTCATCCAAGGATGACAAATCTGCAAAAGCATCTCCCACTGGGTCGTAGTCCTTGTTGTCTCTGTTGTCTTCTACCTCATCCTCGTCGTCCTCCGTTGTCTCCGTCTTCTTCCCGGTCTGCTACTCCATGTGGTTGTCCGTCCGTTTCTAGGTCTGGCTCTTTTGTGTCTTCTTCGGGCTTAGAGGAGGGATCCTCGGAGAATAGGTGTTTCAATCGTGCAAATCCGCCGACGTGATATCGTGGCATGGTCAGTGAGGGTGGCACACAGTGAATGGCACACAGCTTCTCTATATACCCCTCTAGATTACAATTGGAATCAGGTGTGGGTCTGACTTACCCCATTTGGCAGCAACCCAGCGCCCTCCCTGGGGGTCTAATTGGTCCCCCCAGAAGAATCGAGAATGACAATCCATTTGTCTCAACTACACCCAGGAGAATTGGATAATAACAGTCCATGGGTTAGCACTAACCCTCTACCTGAACAGCCAGGGCTGGCGGATGATCACACGCATGCACACAGACACACACACACACACACACACACACACACTCTGGGTCAATTCGACCCAAGAACAACACAAGGGTGTTAAGAACATTTAATATGAGCTACTTTAAGACTTTGACACAAGTCATTTTCTTAGGGGGGACTTTTACCGTAGTCACTTTCAGGTAAGATATCTGTACTTTTACTCAAGTATGGCTTTCAAGTACTTTATACACCCTTGAAGAGAGGACATGGAAATACCCATTGCAGGAATTTTTTCAACTTTAAACCACTGATATATCATCAGAGGGGTACCAATACCTCAAATTAAATCCCAGAAAGGTGTTAAATATGGGCCCTTTAAGTATAAAATGTAAAAAAGACAGAAAATGTCCAATCAATAGAATTCACAAATATCCTCTTACTTGCTTAATTTTATTTAAGTTCCTGCTGTTCCATGTTTCTTTAGGTTTCTCCAGAACAGCTAGGGAAAATGGTAAACAAGGAGAACAACTACAATGGCACACAATGAGCTTCAGCAGCACTGAAAAAGGAAAAATAATAGCAATTTCTGTCTATGACACAATTTGGTGGTGAACATAATCTAAAATTCATTAAAAAATTCAATCTTATTTGAGAACAGGGTGAGATTTCTGCTTTGACTCTTCTGACAGTTCCTCATCAGATGTAATTTTGAACACTAGCAGACGGTCAAAATTATAGCTTTACAACTTTAAAGGATTTCCCTAGTCCATGTCCATTCTGAATTTAAGTGTAGTTTGTAATCTCTGTCTCTCTTTCTCTCTCTCTAGTGGTAAACGTCTCTCGATCTCAGCCTCTCTTCACCTCTCTGGTTAGTGTCAACGTTCCAAAGGATCAGCTGATCAGCCTGTTGCTTCAGGACAGGCTGGCCACCCGTCCCCTCTGCCATGACAACACAGCAGCAGATGGCCCCTCCCGCTTCCTCTTCATGTCCTCTGACCTGCTCAGACAGAAGCCATTCCCAACAGAGGAGGACAATGTAAAATTGAAGCCAAACCTATCATCACGATCAATCCACTCTGGATCATTTGACCTCTGCAGAAAACAGAGACAATGGGAAGCCTTTCCCTAACTAAGGAGAGCTCTGATCAGCTGGAGGTGGTGAAGTTCTTACTGTTTTGATTTTCTAATTAGTATTAAAATTACTTAAATACGTTTGATTTGAATTAAGTTCTGTGCAATAAAACCTTTTACCATCACTCACACCTTCATTATTTGATGTGCTGTGCTACAGGTCATGCAATGAAAAGATTTTTGTGTAGATGAGCAGTTGAAGTGGACACAGGAATAACTACTGACAATCAGACCATAATAATAAATAATAACAAAACTTAATCCATATAGTACTTTAAAAAACATGTTTACAACATGCTTCACAAACATAGAAACAGAAAATGACATAAGAAATCTAGTTAAAAGTCACATGATAAAACTGTGTCTGTAAACAAGATTTAAAAGAGGACGATGAGGTTGCTTGTCTGATTCTGAGTGGAATGTTATTCCATAGTTGTGGAGCCCTTACTTAAAACGCTCTACTGCCATCACTTTCACGCCATACCCTGGGAACCATAAGGAACAGTGGATGTGCAGATCTGAGATCACTTGCAGGTATGTACAGGATTAGGAGGGGAAATGCCAGTAAGAGATTTTAACATTATTAATAAAATTGTCAACTCTGAGTGTGACAAATAGCCAGTGCAATGAGGCGAGAATGCAGGTGATGCAAAAGCATAAATAACGTCTGTGCATCTCTAAATGGAAGAAATTATCTATTTTTGTCGATACACTTGAGGTGACCAATAACTGATTTGATGATTTTGCTAAAAAAAATTGAGAAATGCAGGCCTGAATCAAAGACTTCACCCAGGTTTCTGGCCTCATGACTGCACGGTAGACCCTGTTTGATTGAGGTCCTATTGGAAGAATAGGTTTATATGCAACTATTTCATTTGCTTTGTCACTTTACTTTTACTAAATATGGTCTCATACGATAAATATGTTACGTTCATGAGACCTGAACCTATTTATCGTATGAAATGTGGTTACGTCTTCATTCATATAAATAGAAAACAAAACAAGAAAAAACTAAAACTAAATGAGGAAAATCTCCAAAGCAGCCCTGGCAAGAAATTGTCTGACCAAAGAAGGACGAATGCATTATGCATCTACTTATTATACTGCGCTTTCCTATATTATTATTATCCTACATAAGTATCAAGGAGGACACTTTCAATTCAAAATGAGTGGGAGTGCAAAGTTATAAAAACCTACTTGGGTTTTGGACATCTTTCTGGGCCCCTAAGTAGCTAGAGGGCTGGGAGCTTTACAAGTGCACCCTGATGACCCACTAGTTTTTTGAAAGCTCAGTGAGTTACACGTCAAAAGCCGCTTTTGCTAACAACACACCCTGGTGAAGTGCACGCTCTGAGCAGAGCTTCAACGTGGGTACCCAGGTGGAGCATGCAAAAGTTGTTGGCTCTAGCTCAACCAGAAGTAGCTACACCTCTATCTTTTGTCTCAGCGGCTGACTGCATAGTGGGCCTGTACCAAATAGACAATGCCATGGGCCAAAATGTTGGGTGCCTAGAAATGTCCCAAACAATCAGAATGAGCCGGACACTTCTTGGCAATTATCATTGAGGTAAAATGCCTAGAAATGTCCAACTCTTGTGGTTCGGGATGTACAATACTTGGAACACTTGTAGGCACTTAAATTTGTATCGAAATGCCTAGAAATCACCCAAACTTGTGGTTAGGGATGTGCAAGACATGGGACACTTGTAGGCAGTTAACATTATAGCAAAATGCTAAGATCTATCCCGTTCAATCAGATTGAGCCGGACACTTCTCGACACTTATCAATGAATCAAAATACCTAGAAATGTCCAAAACTTGTGGTGAGGGATATACAATACTTGGGACACTTGTAGGCACTTAACAATCTAGCTAAATGCCTAGAAATGTCCAACACTTGTGGTTAGGGAAGTACAATATGTGGGGCACTTGTAGTCACGTAACATTACTACAAAATGCCTAGAAATGTCCTGACATTGCAACGATCAGCATGACTATTTTGTCAATCAATTAGAATGATCCGGACATTTCTATGCACTTAAATTGAAGCAAAATGTCTGGAAATGTCCCACACTTGTGGTTAGGGACCTGAAATACGTGGGACATTTGTAGGCACTTATCATTGTAGCAAAATGCCTAGAAATGTCCGGACATCGCAACGATCAGCATGACAATTTTCTGGATCACTTGGAATGAGCCGGACACCTCTAGGCATTTAACATTACACTGAAAATCCCAAGAAATGTCCTGACATTGCAACTATCAAAATTTCTATTTTCTCGATCACTTAGAATAATTTCACTTTTAGGCACTAATCATGGAGGCAAAATGCCTAGAAATGTCCCACAAATGTGGTTAGGGAAGTGCAATACTTGGGACACTTTATATTATATTAGATGAAATTCCACTTTATTGTCATTGCACAGTATAAGTACTTATACCACGAAATGCAGTTTAGCATCTAACCAGAAGTGTGAAAAAAGGCACTGAAAGTGCAGAGTATTGTGCATAGTGGAATATGTAAATATATAAGAAGTACAGTAAGATATATAAATGGAATATGAACAGTATTAACAGGTATGGTGTGATATAAGAACGATGAATACACTATGAGGAAGATAAAAATATATAAATATGAATATACAATAGGTGGGATAATACAGTAGTAAAAAATTTACCAGTTTATTGCAAATGATACAATTTTCTAATGTGCAAATGTTCAGTGGCTGGACGAGGGTGTGTGGCAGTCCAAGCCAAGGTGGAGGGGTCAGCACACAGCCCTGTGGCACGCCGGTGTTCAGGATGAGGGTTGAGGAGGTGTGTTTCTCTAACCTAACAGACTGGGGTCCGTTGGATAGGAAGTCCAGTATCCAGTTGCAGAGGGAAGTGTTGATGCCTAGGTCACAGAGTTTCGTGATCAGTTTGGAGGGGATGATGGTGTTGAAAGCTGAACTGAAGTCTATGAACAGCATTCTTACATAGGAGTTGTTATTGTCCAGGTGAGAAAGTGCGGAGTGAATTGCCGTGGAGATGGCATCCTCCGTACCTCTGTTCTGGCAGTAGGCGAATTGGAAGGTGTCCAGTGTGGGTGGTAAACAGGTTTTAAAGTGAGCGAGGACCATCCTCTCCAAGCACTTCATAATGGTGGGGGTGAGTGCAACAGGGCGGAAGTCGTTGAAGTTGCTGCAGCGGAGTGTTTTGGCACAGGCACTATGGAGGTGGTTTTAAGGCACATGGGGACAGCTGCTTGCGCCATTGATAGGTTGAATATGTCTTGTCAAGACGTCCGCTAGCTGCCCAGCACAGGCCCTGAGCATGCGTCCAGGGATGCCATCAGGGCCAGCAGCCTTATATGCATTGATCTTGCTCAGTGCAGCACACACGTCAATGGAGAAGAGTGGGAGGGGCTGGTGGTCTGTATCTAGCACAGCCTTGATAGCCGCCTCCTGGTTGTCCCTGTCAAAGCGAGCATAAAAGCTGTTAAGCTCATCAGGGAAGGAGGCATCGCTTTTTACGTGGGTGGTGTTGGTGGGTTTGTAGTCTGTTAAAGCCTGGATGTCTTGCCACATACGTCTGGGGTCGGAGTTGTTCTTGAAGTGCTCCTCAATTCTTAGTGTGTGGCAGTGCTTGGCCTTCTTGATGCCCCTCTTCAGGTCAGCCCTGGATGAACTGTAAGCCTGAGCATCACCTGATCTGAAAGCGGTGTCTCGTGCCTTCAGCAGTAGGCAGACCTCTTTGTTCATCCATGGCTTCTGCTTAGGGAATGTAGTGATACGTTTGAGGTTGGTGATACTGTTGATGTTAGTGTTGATGAAGTTCAGAAAGGAAGAGGCATATGAGTCGATGTCCGTATGGGTCGTCCAGTGTGGCCTGAATGGCAAACGCCCTCCAGTATGTGTGTTCGAACCAGAGCTGGAGTGCAGTGTCTGCTCCCTCTGGCCACACTTTAACTGTCCTCACTGTGGGTTTCACACGTTTGATGGTAGGTTTGTATTTGGGGAGTAGGAACAAAGAGAGGTGGTAACTTTCTGGTGAAAAAAGTGATCACCATCCATTTTATTCACCAGAGACCGAATATTGGCGAGGAAAAGGCTCGGTAGAGATAGCCGGTGAGGAGTTAGCTTTAGCTTATCCCTTAGCCCACCTCTATCCCCCCGTCTTTGTTTACGGTCTCGACGCTGCCTGTCAGCACTTCCGGTCGGTGCAGCCGGGATGGTAGCCTCGGTAGTTGAGTCTTGGACCATCGAAATAGTGGGTAGTAGTGCAAGAGCCAATGTCCAAAAGATCCTGTCAGCTGTAGACAGTTTTCGCAAGACTGTTCAGAGTGAACAGACTTGAAACGAGTGGGCAGATAATAACTAGTTTGCTAAATCTGGGGAGGCGCTGAGCCTCGCATTGTGCACGCGCCGCCATCTTGGTTAATAGGACCATCTTGGTTAATAGGTCTTGTAGGCACTTATCATAGTAGCAAAATACCTAGAAATATCAGGACATCGCAACGATAAACATGACTATTTTCTGGATAACTTAGAAGGAGCCAGGCACTTCTAGGCATTTAACATTACAGTGAAAATGCCTAGAAATGTACGGATATCTCACAGTCACAATGACTAGTTTCTGTTTCACTTAGAATGAGCCAAACCACTCTAGGCACTTATCATTTAGGGAAAATGCCTAGAAATGACCACGCTACTTGGAATGAGCAGGACATTTCTAGGCATTTAATATTACAGGGAAAATGCCTAGAAATGTCCGGACATCGCAACAATCATCATGATTATTTAATCCATAAGTTAGAATGAGCCGGACAATTCTAGGCACTTAGCATTGCAGCAAAATGCCTAAAAATGTCCCACACTTGTGGTTAGGGAAGTTCAATACGTAGGACACTTGTAGGCATTCATGCCTGCAGCAAAATACCAAGAAATGTCTGGAAATCGCAACGATCAAAATCACTATTTTCTCAATCACTTAGAATGAGATGACACTTCTAGGCATTTAAAGTTACAGGGGAAATGTCTAGAAATGTCGGTAAATCGCAACGATCAGCATGACTATTTTATCGATCAGTTATAATGAGCCGGACACTTCTAGATACTTTTCATTTTTAAAAAATGCCTAGAAATGTCCAGGTTACTTAGAATGAACCGGACACTTTTAGGCATTTAAGATTACAGTGAAACGGCCTAGAAATGTTTGGACATCGCAACAATCAGCATGACTATTATCCCTACAAATGACCACACTACTTAGAATGAGCTGGACACTTCTAGGCATTTTATATTATTGTGAAAATGCCTGTAAATGTCAGAACATTGCAACATGACTAATTTATCGATCAGTTAGACTGAGCCGGACAGTTCTAGGCATTTAATATTACAGTAAAAATGCCTAGAACTGTCCAAGTTAGTTAGAATGAACCGGACCCTCTAGGAATTTAACATGACAGTGAAAAAGCTCAAAAATATCTGGACATCGTAACAATTAGCATGACTATGTTCTCGATCAGTTAGAATGAATTGGACACTTCTAGGTACTTATCATTGAAGATAAATGCCTAGAAATGTCCCACACTTGCGGTTAGGGAAGTGTAATACTTGGGAAACTTGGAGGCACATATCGTTGCAGCAAAATGCCTAGAAATGGCACTTATCATTGAGGAGATGTGCCTAGAAACGTTCAGGTTACTTAGAAGGAGCCCCACAACTAGAAATTCCCCATACTTGGTGTTAGGGAAGTAAAATACGTGGGACACTTCTAGGCACTTATCATGGTAGCGAAACGCCTAAAATTGTCCCTAACTAGTGGTTACAGAAGTGCAATACTTGGGACACTTCTAGGCATTTATCACAGTAGCAAAATGCCTAGAAATGTCCAGACCAATCAGAATGAGCTGGACACTTCTTGTCACTTATCATTAAGGCAAAATGCCTAGAAATATCTAAATTGGGTAGATTTAAAAGTTCTGGAGTCCCCAATGAATAAGGTGCAATTGTGTTGTTTCTCCTGTCCTACTGCAGTTTGCAATAATGATGATGTTCTACAAGTGTCCCAAGTTTTGCAGATACCTAACTTTAAGTCCGGCTCATTAACATTTGTCTGGACATTTCTAGAAATTTTTGATATAATGTTAAGGGCCTACAAGTGTCCCAACTATTGTACACAAGTGGGGAACAATTCAAGGAATTTTTGCTATATGTAAAGTGACTAGAAGTGTTCCATATATATTTTTCACCTAACACAAAGAGTGAGACATTTCTAGGCATTTTTCAGCACTCAGGGTGGGGGTTTAGAGTGGGTCCCCGGGCTTGGCTTGTGCAGGAGATTTTTTCTCACATGTATTGTATTTTTCCCTAACACAATGTGTGGGACATTTCTAGGCATTTTGCTATAATGTAAAGTGCCTACAAGTGTCCCATATATTGTTTTAAACTAACACAAAGAGTGAGACATTTGTAGCCATTTTCAGCACTCAGGTAGGGGGCTAAAGAGTGTGTCCCCGGGCTCGGCTGGTGATGGATGTTTTTTCTCCCATGTATTGTATCTTTCCCTAACCAAACATGTGGGACATTTCTAGGCATTTTTGCTATAATGTAAAGTGCCTACAGTTGTCCCATATATACAGTTGTTGTGCAATAGTGGTAGATATGACGTTGGCTAATAATCAATAATCATGAAATATGATTATTAAAATAATAAAGATTATGTATCAAAATAATTAAAAATGATTAAGCTATCAATTCAAGAATAGTAAAATGATTAATTAGAAATGATACGTTACATTAAAAATAGCTAAATAATTAATGAAAACAATACAATTATTAATTAAGAATGATACAATCTGTAGTTATAACTTTGCTTCGCAGGGCACCACCCTTTTCAGGGACCAACAAGTCAATCTTTAATTATCAGTCTCATTTGATAAAAGTAAATTAATAATCTCAAATAGTTAATATAAAAGATTATATAATAAAAGGCGTTTTAAGTTCGAGCACAGGCTAAAGTAATCCAGCTGTATTCACATACAAATGCACAAATAATCACAGAATCCAGATACTTTAAGTATAAAAGGATTTATTAAAAAGGGGAAATAAAGTTAATGTTATTCAATGATTCTTCATTTAACAAACTCCAATATTTCAAAGATGACGACAGCAGCAGCAGAAGCACTTATCACAATTAGAAACACGCATGTAATGCTGATAGTATCTGTGTGTGATCGTGTGTGCGTGTGTCTGCCTGTCTGTGTGTCTAGGTATGTGTGTGTGTGTGTGTGTGTGTAACAAAGAGAAAGGGGGGGTGGCTATGGCGTAATGAGGGAAGTCACGTGGTGACGTCCTCTGGCCGAATTCAAGGGGACGTTTACACGTAATTTCAAGATGGAGGTTACCTAAGTGAAACCACGTTGCGTACGCAAAATGGCTGCCTTTCACGGTCTTTAAAACACAGGAATTTTCAGACAAAGAGATTTCTTATCTCCTGTTTCTGGCGCCGAAAGGCGGCGAGATGAATTCTTGCTCTTCAAGTCTAGATTTATCCAGGTAACATGAAACATGTGAAACGAGAGGTTGGGACGTGTGTAAAATCAGGTTTAAGAGAAAGGAGAGAGAGAGAGAGAAAAGAGAGAGATCAGGGAACTCTCAAAACATCGTCTGAGAAAACCAGGTAACAGACACTTTACCACGCGGTGCCCAAATGGAAGTTGTGCACCGATGCTTTTGTCAGTAAAGTCTCTGCGAATCCTAGTCGAACGTTAACAGTGCTGCCGGAGGTTCTCCGTCACGGCGTGAGGCACTTTAAAACATTTAATACTTTAACACTTATCACATTGACAAGAGACCGAGGGGAAAATGCGGCTCAGCTTTGTTTTTGAATAGTGCAGTCTATGCAACACCTTAAACTGGATTAATCTATAACGTGAATTTATAGAAGAGTTAATTCGAGTCATTGCCACCTCCCAGAGCCCAGCTGATATATCTGAGTTCAAGTCCCTAGTCCAGGCCTCCCTAATGAGGTCAGAAGAAACCTGATCAGCCAGACATTCTACAAATTTTGATATTAAATGCTTGGAGTCAGGAGGAAGCAAGAAAACCCCAAGGAGAGGGTGAGTGATGGTGGGGGACTTAAAGTCTTGACACTCTTCTTGAACATAGTGTCTGGCTTGAAGATATCTAAAAAGATGTGAGTTTGGAAGATCAAACTTAGTTTTTAGTTGACTAAATGAAGCAAATTGGCCATCAATATACAAATCCAGGAAAGTTCTTATTCCCCTCTCCCTCCAAACTGCAAAGACCCCATCCAGTTGTCCAGGCTTGAATGAGTGGTTCTGGCATATTGGTGCATGTATAGAGACACCAGGAGCCCGGCGAGCCATTTTTATCTGGTTTAGTATTCGCAAAGAATTCTTTAGGGTAAAGTTCTGTCGGATTGATTTGTCTATGAGGGTAGGGCTGGAGAACAAAAGTGCAGGAAGCGAGGAATTTTTAACAGCAGAGGCCTCAAGTTGTAGCCACAAAGGCTCCTTCTCCGCCTCTGCACTGCTGCAGTTCCAGTAAGTAAGAGCTCTGGAGTTAGCTGCCCAATAGTAGTGTTTCAGAATTGGTAAACTGAGACCACCCTTTTTAGTGGCCTTCTGTAGGTGAGGCTTGGATATCCTGTGTGATTTGTATCCCCATATGAAAGGGACTATGATAGAATCCAGCTTCTTAAAAAAGGATGCATTTAAATATATGGGCAGGTTCTGGAAAAGATATAGAAGCCTAGGTAAGCTTACCATTTTAATTGCGTTTACCCGTCCTATCATGGATAAGGGCAATATTCTCCAGGACTCAATATTTTCTTTGAGTTTTTCTATTGATTCTGTGAAGTTGAATTTAAAAAGATGTTTTGGATCTCTCGTGAGCTTAAGGCCAAGATACATGAAACAATCCTTCACCACACGGAAAGGCAGTTTTTCCAAAAATGTATTGGTGAGTTTATCCACCAAAGGCATAAATTCGCTCTTTTTCCAATTTATAGTGTAACCAGAAATCTTCCCGAAGGAGTTTATATATTCAAGAAGGATGGGAATGGAGGATGCTGGGTCGCCGAGACAGATGAGAAGGTCATCAGCATAGAGGGTCACACGGGTCTCAATACCTCCCAGTTTAATACCTTAATGTCTCGATGCCCTCTAATTCCAATCGCCAGGGGCTCTAGCGCTAAGTTAAATAGCAAGGGGGACAATGGGTCCCCTTGGCGAACACCACATTGCAAAGAGAACGGTTTGGATCTGTCTCCATTTGTAAGGATGAAGGATTTTGGATCATTATATAATATTTTGACCCATTCTATGAATATATCCCCAAATCCAAACTTCCTGAGAGTCTCAATCAAATAGGGCCACTCTATCATGTCAAACGCCTTGTGCGCATCTAAAGAAAGTATAGCAGGATTATCATCTTTGTCATGAACAGCGTACATAACATTTAAAATTTTGCGGACATTACAGAAAGAATACCTGTCTGGAACAAAACCTGTTTGGTCTGGGTGGATTATGGTTGCTATATGGTTGCCCAGCCTTTTTGCCAATACTTTTGATATTATTTTCAAATCACAATTTAGCAGGGCAATGGGCCTGTAGTTACCAGGATCCGTTTCATCTTTATCTTTTTTTAATAGGACACAAATGTTTGCTTCAGTCAAAGAGGCTGGGAGCCTCCTGTTTTTAAAAGTATCACGAATCATTCTCATTAATATAGGTGTTAGAGTATTTTGAAAAGCCTTGTAAAACTCTGGTCCAAACCCATCCGGTCCGGCTGCCTTTCCAGAAGGGAATGCTTTTATTGCCTCCCGTACCTCAGATGGCGAGAAATCCAAGTCCAAATTGTCCCTGAAGGCAGCATCCAATTGTGGGAGTTGAAGCGGTTCAAAGAAACGATCTAAGTCTTCCTGTGTAGCTGTCGATTTGGATGTGTAAATATCTGAGTAAAACTCCTGAAATCGATTGTTGATATCCTTTAAGTCAGTAAGCATAAGGCCAGATTTGGATTTAATTTTATAGATGGCTCGTTTCGCTTGCTCTCCCTTTAATTGTCTTGCCAATAACTTTTGTGGTTTGTCGCCAAACTCAAAGTGTCTCTGTTTAAGTTTAAGAAGTGTTTTACCAATCTGTTCCCCCAGGATGGAATTGTACTCATATTTCAATTTAAGTATATTCTTATGATCTGATTCGAGCAAAGATTTTTTATAGACCTGTTCAGCAACCAGCAATTCTCCATCTATCTCCTCCAATCTCTTTCTCCTAGCCCTTTTCAATGTAGCTTCATAAGAGATAATGTAACCTCTAATATAAGCTTTAAGTGTTTCCCACAATGTTGAGTCACACACCTCCCCGTTGTCATTGACCTCAAGAAACTGAGAGATATTAGTTGTTATGTATTTTTTAAATGCTTGGTCTTGGAGTAAGAGGGGATTGAAACGCCAGGTATAGGCTTGTCTGGGGAGGGACATTCGGAGGTTCAACTCAACCGGACTATGGTCTGATATTATTATATTGTGATATTTTACATTGTCAGTATTGGAGATCAGTCTAGAGTCGACTAGAAAATAGTCAATCCGTGTATAGGACTTGTGTACATTAGAATAAAAAGAATAGTCACGATCAGATGGATGTTTAAGTCGCCAAATGTCTACCACCTTCTTTGACATCATCAAATTATTGAGAGTTTTAACAGCCACAATACTGGGGGGAGGAGCTGAGGATAGTCTGTCCAGAAATGGGTCAAGATAACAATTAAAGTCACCTCCAATCATTATATGGCTCAAGTCATTATCAGGAATTAAATTGAACAATTTACGAAAGAAGGCGGGGTCATCTGT
This sequence comes from Pseudopleuronectes americanus, assembly GCA_038501795.1. NCBI lineage: Eukaryota > Metazoa > Chordata > Actinopteri > Pleuronectiformes > Pleuronectidae > Pseudopleuronectes > Pseudopleuronectes americanus. Next base: position 25,316,692 of record CM076722.1, read on the forward strand.
ATTTGGCCCATAGACATTAACCAGTGTTACGGGGAGTAGATTTATATATCCAGTTAAAATTAAAAACCTGCCATTTGGATCAATTATGGATGACTGAAAACGGAAAGGTATATTTTTACGGAAAAGGATGGCCACGCCTCTAGCCTTAGATGTGAAAGGAGAATGATAGACCTGTGAGATCCAGTTAGCCCTCAGTTTCCTGTGTTGTGTGGCTTTAACATGCGTTTCTTGTAAGAAAATTATGTCGGATTTCATTGCCTTTAAGTGTGCAAACACTTTACCACGCTTAACCGGGTGACCTAATCCACGGACGTTCCAGGAGAGCAAGGATATAGAATCAAGCATATTACTCATTTATGATACCTTAAACACAGGAGATTGAATAGCGACCAAGAAAATAATAATTACGCTATAAGCGAACATAAACTTAGCACTCGGCCTGGCAGGCAGCATCAACCAACACAAAATACAATTAACAGTTAACAAGAACATGAACATGAACAAAACCCCCACCCAATGCTTCCCCAAACGAAGCAGAGTTACCCTCATCCACATCTGGGACCACCGGATGAAAAAGCAGGGAGAAATTCTCCAAAACACAGCCCCTCGTTGGCTCACACGGCACAGAACAGATTACACATTAAGAAGTAAAATCTAAAAAAAAATCGCCGTGGTAACAGTTCAGTGATCGTGGAACATACTCTACGTTTGCATTTCACATAGCAGCCTTTCAAAGTTTTTGCTCAATGAAGTTCTTCGCTGCAGCCGGGTCGTTAAATACCTTCACTTGCCCCTGATGATGAACGTGGAGTTTGGCAGGGAACCGCAGCGAGTGCCGGATCTCCTTCTCTCTCAGCACCTGTTGAACTTCGCGGAAGCCCCGCCGTTGCTCCATCACCTCCGCTGTGTAGTCGGGGAAAATCAAGATTCGGTTTCCTTCGTATTCCATTGACTGCTGCCTCCCGAGCCGTATAATCTTCTCCTTCTCCTGTGCGAGGTGCACCCGTGCTATTATCGTGCGGGGTCGGGAGCCTTCTGCTGGTCTGGGCTGTGATGTGCGGTGCGCCCTGTCGATGACTACCGGCTTAGTGAAGTTGTCGTCCCCGAGCAATTTGGGGATCAGGTTGGAAATAAACTCGGTTGGCCTCCCTTTCTCTTCCCCCTCTGGGATGCCAACAATCTTTATGTTTTGGCGCCTGGACCTCCCTTCTAGATCACACAGCTTGGCCCTTAGTGTTTTGTTGTCCCGCTGTAGCTCTGTGACTGAAGTTTCCACGGCGTGGATGCGCTGCTCGTGGTCTGCGGCTTGATTCTCGGTAGCAGACAGCCTCTCCGTGAGCACTTGCTGGGCAGACAGAAGACTCTGGAAGCTCTGTTCGAACTTATCGAACCGCTCGTTAAAGGACTGCAGGAGCTTGTTTGAGAGTTTCTGCCAGATAAGTGGGAGCTCATCCTCCTCCTCGAGCAGCGGCATGTCTGCGGGTTTCTTGCTAGCAAGGTCACGGCTAGCGGCAGCTTCGGCTAGCTGGCGTGCTCCTTTTCCGGTTCGTAGAGTTTTAACTGACATTTAACAGCCGTTTTTCGGTGGAGCAAGAGATGAACCGATTGTGAAGATTTTTAGATAAAAAACGTAGAGTATAGCATTAAATTGGCGATTAAAAAAGTAGAACTGTGCGAGCCTCGAGAAAACACGTCTACACTGCACTCATCTCACTAGCGCCCCCCTTTAAAACATTTTAAGACGGTAAACAATGAAACCGGAAATGACGTATCGGTCTCGCCGTGTGTTAAATGGACTGAAGGGTAGAGACACGGGGTCTTCAAACAAACACTCAAATAAAATGACAAACTAAGTATTTAAACATTACTCTGCCCAGACAATAAAGCCTCCTACTGTGATTGTCACAGGGTTGCATGCGTCTGTGGCGCGGATCGTCCGGAGGTCCAGTGAATCTCGTGTGAGCTTCGGGGTACATGCTTCAGCGGATCCCCGGAATTAGATGAAGTGGTCGTGGCCTCTGAAGCGGTTCTCCGGTGGGTCGAGCGGTTACAGCGGAGGGGTGCGCGGGGCCGAATGGTTGAGCGGATCCTTCTCGTGCTCTCGGAACGGAATTCAGCTTCGTTCGTCTTCTAGGACAGAATGGTGCTTTGTCCTTCTCTGGCGGAATTTTCCTTCGCCCTTCTGCAGGGATAAACAGCTGTGGCGCTGTGGTGTGTGGATCGTGGAAAAGAAAGTGAAACTCGGCCGGCGAGGGGACTTCCTGTGCGCGGCCTCTTCAAGTTAAAAAACAAAAAGAGTCTTTTCACTATAAGCTTGACTTAAATTAAAAGAAATTGAAAATTGAACAAACGTTTGTGGATTGCCCCCTTTAGCAACCAAATCATCTGGGAGACCCGGACGGGTCTGGTGACGTCTTCAGAGCTGGGTAAATGGCAGCGAGTTGAGGGGGCCTGCTGCTTTTATTAACCTGAGAGGTGTCTGCCCCCTTCCGGAGGGGGCTAGGGGTTTTAGTGGGCTCTCAGCCAATGACTGTCGGGATTCAACTCTTCAGTGGGCGGGGCTTGGAACTCAGCAGGGGTCCCCAGGAGATCCCAGGACATTTTCCCCCACCAGGGGGAGACTCTTAGATCTGCTGGAGATGTCTGCTCACCCCACTCAGGAGTACTTTTAGGGTCCATTGGAATGTGGAAACTGGTTGAACTGGTTTCAGCCTGGTCCCCCGGCCTCACTTTTACAACCTATTGTTTGGGACTCTACCACATGGTCAACACTCTGGGCTCTGGCCCTACACAGTACTGTGCATAAGTTTTAGGCAGGTGTGAAAAAATGCTGTAAACTAAGAATGCTTTCAAAAATGGAAGTGTTAACAGTTGATTTTCATCAATTAACAAAATGCAGTGAATTAACAGAAGAGAAATCTAAATCAAATCAATATTTGGAGTGACCACCCTTTGCCTTCAAAGCAGCATCAATTCGTCTAGGTAGACTTGCACACAGTTTTTGAAAGAACTCGGCTGGTAGGTTGTTCCAAACATATTGGAGAACTAACCACAGATGTTCTGTGGATGTAGGCTTCCTCAAATCATTCTGTCTCTTCATGTAATCCCAGACAGACTCGATGATGTTGAGATCAGGGCTCTGTGGGGGCCATACCATCACTTACAGGACTTCTTGTTCTTCTTTACACTGAAGATAGTTATTAATGACATAGGCTGTATGTTTGGGGTCGTTGTCCTGCTGCAGAATAAATTTGGTGCCAATCATACGCCTCCCTGATGGTATTGCATGATGGATAAGTATCTGCCTGTATTTCTCAGCATTGAGGATACCATTAATCCTGACCAAATCTCCAACTCCATTTGCAGAAATGCAGCCCCAAACTTGCAAGGAACCTCCACCATACTTCACTGTTGCCTGCAGACAATCATTATTGTACCACTCTCCAGCCCTTCGGCAAACAAACTGCCTTCTTCTACAGCCAAATATTTCAAGTTGAGTCGCTTGGCCTTGTTTCCATGTCGGAGGTATGGCTTTTTGGCTGCAACTCTTCCATGAAGACCACTTCTGATCAGACTTCTCCGGATAGTAGATGGGTGTACATGGGTCTCACTGGTCTCTGCCAGTTCTGAGCTGATGTTACTGCTGGACAATTTCAGATTTCCAAGGGAAACAAGCTTGATGTATTTTTCATCTGCTGCACTAAGTTTCCTTGGCCGACCACTGCGTCTATGATCCTCAACGTTGCCTGTTTCTTTGTGCTTCTTCAAAAGAGCTTGAACAGCACATCTGGAAACCCCAGTCTGCTATGAAATCTTTGTCTGGGAGAGACCTTGCTGATGCAGTATAACTACTTTGTGTCTTGTTGCTGTGCTCAGTCTTGCCATTGTGTATGACCTGTGACCTCAAACTGTCTTCACAACCTCACATTGGTAGCACAGTTTGACGGTTCCTCACCCAGTGTTTAGCCTCCTACACAGCAGTTTCTGTTTCAGTTAATGACTATTTTTCAACCTACATGTGAAATTGATGATCATTAGCACCTGTTTGGTATAATTGGTTGATCATACACTTTGTAATCCTACAAAATCCCTGTGTTTTTTTGCAAGTGTACCTACAAGGATTGATGCTGGTTTGAAGGCAAAGGGTAGTAACACCAAATATTGATTTGATTTAGATTTTTCTTTTGTTAGCTCACTTTGCATTTTGTTAATTGATGAAAATAAACTGTTAACACTTCCATTTTTGAAAGCATTCTTAGTTTACAGCATTTTTTCTCACCTGCCTAAAACTTTTGCACAGTACTGTATATATATTTTTTACCCAACACAAAGAATGAGACATTTCTAGGCATTTTTCAGCACTCAGGGTGGGACTTTAGAGTTGGTCCCCGGGCTTGGCTGGAGAATTTTTCTCCCATGTATTGTATTTTTCCCCAACAAAACGTGTGGGACATTTCGAGGCATTTTGCTATAATGTAAAGTGCCTACAAGTGTCCCATATATTTTTTTACATAACACAAAGAGTGACACATTTCTAGGCATTTTCAACAGTCAGGGTGGGGGTTTAGACTGGGCCCCCGGGCTTGGCTGGTGCTGGAGAATTTTTTCTCCCATGTATTGTATTTTTCCCTTACAAAATGTGTGGGACACCATGTCTTTTATTAACCTAACACAAAGAGTGAGACATTTCTAGGCATTTTTCAGCACTCAGGTTGGGGCTTTATAGTTGGTCCCCGGGCTTGGCTGGTGCTGGAGATTGTTTTTCCCCCATGTATTGTATTTTTCCCTATCAAAACGTGTGGGACTTTTCTAGTCATTTTGCTATAATATAAAGTGCCTACAAGAGTCCCATCAGTGGATGCTTAATAATGATTTAGTAAAGTTTTTGTAGTTCCACCCTATTGACCAGATGAACACATAAATGATTGCAATTCAACACATTTAAAACAAATGATCGAATGTGTTGTTATCTATGGTTGTAATCATGGACGTTGTGATGCAGCAGAAAGATTCGTTCTATGGAGCTGTCCTGAGAGAACTGTAATACATCTATGTACATCTACATGGGGTTTAGTGGTTTGTATTCCAACTGGTTTCCCCTTTATAGTTTAAAACTGATGCCTTATAACACACTGTTTTCACTAGTGTATTTCACCTTAATTCAACAAATAGTTTTTTTTATTTAAATACTTTATAATTACATCAGGAGCAGGTCCACTCTACAGAGGCTGCCATGTTTTCACAGTAGCCCAAACTAAACACCTATTGTGTTTTTATGACAACTGAAGGCTACTGGCACCTCATCCTGCGGCGCACATCATCACATCATCATGCGGCGCACATCATCTTGCAGCGCACATCGCCACATCATCTTGCGGCACACATCATCTTGCAGCGCACATCGTCACATCATCCTGTGGCGCACATCACCGTGCGGCGCACTTCATCTTGCAGCGACATCATCACATCACCCTGCGGCGCACATCATCCTGCGGGGCACATCGTCAAATCGTCTTGCAGCGCACGTCATTCTGCGGCGCACATCATCTTGCAGCGCACATCGTCACATCATCTTAGGGCGCACATCATCTTGCAGCGCACATCGTCACATCATTTTGCGGCGCACATCATTTTGCGGTGCACATCATCCTGTGGCGCACATCACCGTGCGGCACACATCATCTTGCAGCGCACATCATCACATCACCCTGCGGAGCACATCATCCTGCGGCGCACATCACCGTGCGGCGCACATCGGCACATCATCTTGCGGCACACATCATCCTGCGGCGTACATCACCGTGCGGCGCACATCATCACATACTCGTGCGGCACACATTATCACATCACCGTGCGGCGCACATCATCACATCATCCTGCGGCGCACATAATCACAACATCCTGAAGCGCACATCATCACATCACCCTGCAGAGCACATCATCATGCGGCGCACATCATCCTGCGGCGCACATCACCGTGCGGCGTACATCATCCTGCGGCGCACATCACCTTGCGGTGCACATCACCGTGCTGCGTTGCACATCACCTTGCGGCGTACATCATGCGGCTCACGTCATCCTGCGGCGTACATCACCGTGCGGCGCACATCGGCACATCATCTTGCGGTGCACATCATCACATACTCGTGCGGCGCACATCACCGTGTGGCGCATATCATGTATTTTAAATGCAAATTAAAGGCAAGTCTGTAAAAAAAATAAAAATGTATGCATAATGTTGCCATATTTGGAAGCTGATTAAAAATATTCCTTAAGAGGTTACACTTTATTTCGAGTGGATTCCTGTTCATGATGTCTCTGACTGTGCTCACACAAATGTTTGTGTATTTTTACTGTAGAATTATTGAGAAAATGAAAGATGAAATCTGTGAAAGTGGCCCAATGCATTCTTAATGTAGCCATATTTGGAAGCTTATTAAAAATATTCCTTGAGAGGTTACACTTTACTTCGAGTGGATTGCTGTTCATGGGCTCTCTGACTACAGTGAGATAAATTTGTGTGTATTTTTACTGTAGAATTTCTGAGAAAATGAAAGGGGAAATCTGTGAAAGTGGCCCAATGCATTCCTAATGTAGCCATGTTTGGAAGCTGATTAAAAATATTCCTTAAGAGGTTACACTTTATTTCGAGTGGATTCCTGTTCATGATGTCTCTGGCTATGCTGAGAAACATTTTTGTGTATTTTTACTGTAGAATTATTGAGAAAATGAAAGATGAAATCTGTGAAAGTGGCCCAATGCATTCTTAATGTAGCCATATTTGGAAGCTTATTAAAAATATTCCTTGAGAGGTTTTACTTTACTTCGAGTGGATTGCTGTTCATGGGCTCTCTGACTATGCTGAGATACATTTTTGTGTATTTTTACTGTAGAATTATTGAGAAAATGAAAGATGAAATCTGTGAAAGTGGCCCAATGCATTCTAATGTAGCCATATTTGGAAGCTTATATAAAATATTCCTTGAGAGGTTACACTTTACTTCAAGTGGATTGCTGTTCATGGGCTGTCTGACTATGCTGAGATAAATGTTTGTGTATTTTTACTGTAGAATTTCTGAGAAAATTAAAGGGGAAATCTGTGAAAGTGGCCCAATGCATTCCTAATGTAGCCATGTTTGGAAGCTGATTAAAAATATTCCTTAGGAGGTTACACTTTATTTCGAATGGATTCCTGTTCATGATGTCTCTGACTATGCTGAGATTCATTTTTGTGTATTTTTACTGTAGAATTATTGAGAAAATGAAAGGGGAAATCTGTGAAAGTGGCCCAATGCATTCCTAATGTAGCCATGTTTGGAAGCTGATTAAAAATATTCCTTAAGAGGTTACACTTTATTTCGAGTGGATTCCTGTTCATGATGTCTCTGGCTATGCTGAGAAACATTTTTGTGTATTTTTTGTAGAATTATTGAGAAAATGAAAGATGAAATCTGTGAAAGTGGCCCAATGCATTCTTAATGTAGCCATATTTGGAAGCTTATTAAAAATATTCCTTGAGAGGTTACACTTTATTTCGAGTGGATTAATGTTCATGGGCTCTCTGACTATGCTGAGAAACATTTTTGTGTATTTTTACTGTAGAATTATTGAGAAAATGAAAGATGACATCTGTGAAAGTGGCCCAATGCATTCTTAATGTAGCCATATTTGGAAGCTTATTAAAAATATTCCTTGAGAGGTTACACTTTACTTCGAGTGGATTGCTGTTCATGGGCTCTCTGACTACAGTGAGATAAATTTGTGTGTATTTTTACTGTAGAATTATTGAGAAAATGAAAGATGAAATCTGTGAAAGTGGCCCAATGCATTCTAATGTAGCCACATTTGGAAGCTTATTAAAAATATTCCTTGAGAGGTTACACTTTATTTCGAGTGGATTCCTGTTCATGGGGTCTCTGACTATGCTGAGATACATTTTTGTGTATTTTTCCTGTAGAATTATTGAGAAAATGAAAGATGAAATCTGTGAAAGTGGCCCAATGCATTCCTAATGTAGCCATATTTGGAAGCTTATTAAAAATATTCCTTGAGAGGTTACACTTTACTTCGAGTGGATTGCTGTTCATGGGCTCTCTGACTACAGTGAGATAAATTTGTGTGTATTTTTACTGTAGAATTATTGAGAAAATGAAAGATGAAATCTGTGAAAGTGGCCCAATGCATTCTAATGTAGCCACATTTGGAAGCTTATTAAAAAATTCCTTGAGAGGTTACACTTTATTTCGAGTGGATTCCTGTTCATGGGGTCTCTGACTATGCTGAGATACATTTTTGTGTATTTTTCCTGTAGAATTATTGAGAAAATGAAAGATGAAATCTGTGAAAGTGGCCCAATGCATTCTAATGTAGCCACATTTGGAAGCTTATTAAAAATATTCCTTGAGAGGTTACACTTTATTTCGAGTGGATTCCTGTTCATGGGGTCTCTGACTATGCTGAGATACATTTTTGTGTATTTTTCCTGTAGAATTATTGAGAAAATGAAAGATGAAATCTGTGAAAGTGGCCCAATGCATTCTAATGTAGCCATATTTGGAAGGTTATATAAAATATTCCTTGAGAGGTTACACTTTACTTCGAGTGGATTGCTGTTCATGGGCTGTCTGACTATGCTGAGATAAATGTTTGTGTATTTTTACTGTAGAATTTCTGAGAAAATGAAAGATGAAATCTGTGAAAGTGGCCCAATGCATTCCTAATGTAGCCATGTTTGGAAGCTTATTAAAAATATTCCTTAAGAGGTTACACTTTATTTCGAGTGGATTCCTGTTCATGATGTCTCTGACTATGCTGAGATACATTTTTGTGTATTTTTACGGTAGAATTATTGAGAAAATGAAAGATGAAATCTGTGAAAGTGGCCCAATGCATTCTTAATGTAGCCATATTTGGAAGCTTATTAAAAATATTCCTTGAGAGGTTACACTTTACTTCGAGTGGATTGCTGTTCATGGGCTCTCTGACTACAGTGAGATAAATTTGTGTGTATTTTTACTGTAGAATTATTGAGAAAATGAAAGATGAAATCTGTGAAAGTGGCCCAATGCATTCTAATGTAGCCACATTTGGAAGCTTATTAAAAACATTCCTTGAGAGGTTACACTTTATTTCGAGTGGATTCCTGTTCATGGGGTCTCTGACTATGCTGAGATACATTTTTGTGTATTTTTACTGTAGAATTATTGAGAAAATGAAAGATGAAATCTGTGAAAGTGGCCCAATGCATTCCTAATGTAGCCATGTTTGGAAGCTGATTAAAAATATTCCTTAAGAGGTTACACTTTATTTCGAGTGGATTCCTGTTCATGATGTCTCTGACTATGCTGAGATACATTTTTGTGTATTTTTCCTGTAGAATTATTGAGAAAATGAAAGATGAAATCTGTGAAAGTGGCCCAATGCATTCTAATGTAGCCATATTTGGAAGGTTATATAAAATATTCCTTGAGAGGTTACACTTTACTTCGAGTGGATTGCTGTTCATGGGCTGTCTGACTATGCTGAGATAAATGTTTTGTGTATTTTTACTGTAGAATTTCTGAGAAAATGAAAGATGAAATCTGTGAAAGTGGCCCAATGCATTCCTAATGTAGCCATGTTTGGAAGCTTATTAAAAATATTCCTTAAGAGGTTACACTTTATTTCGAGTGGATTCCTGTTCATGATGTCTCTGACTATGCTGAGATACATTTTTGTGTATTTTTACGGTAGAATTATTGAGAAAATGAAAGATGAAATCTGTGAAAGTGGCCCAATGCATTCTAATGTAGCCATATTTGGAAGCTTATTAAAAATATTCCTTGAGAGGTTACACTTTACTTCGAGTGGATTGCTGTTCATGGGCTCTCTGACTATGTGAGATAAATTTTTGTGTATTTTTACTGTAGAATTATTGAGAAAATGAAAGATGAAATCTGTGAAAGTGGCCCAATGCATTCTAATGTAGCCATATTTGGAAGCTTATTAAAAATATTCCTTGAGAGGTTACACTTTATTTCGAGTGGATTACTGTTCATGGGGTCTCTGACTATGCTGAGATACATTTTTGTGTATTTTTACTGTAGAATTATTGAGAAAATGAAAGATGAAATCTGTGAAAGTGGCCCAATGCATTCTAATGTAGCCATATTTGGAAGCTTATTAAAAATATTCCTTGAGAGGTTACACTTTACTTCGAGTGGATTGCTGTTCATGGGGTCTCTGACTATGCTGAGATACATTTTTGTGTATTTTTCCTGTAGAATTATTGAGAAAATGAAAGATGAAATCTGTGAAAGTGGCCCAATGCATTCTAATGTAGCCATATTTGGAAGCTTATTAAAAATATTCCTTGAGAGGTTACACTTTATTTCGAGTGGATTCCTGTTCATGGGGTCTCTGACTATGCTGAGATACATTTTTGTGTATTTTTACTGTAGAATTATTGAGAAAATGAAAGATGAAATCTGTGAAAGTGGCCCAATGCATTCTAATGTAGCCATATTTGGAAGCTTATATAAAATATTCCTTGAGAGGTTACACTTTACTTCGAGTGGATTGCTGTTCATGGGCTGTCTGACTATGCTGAGATAAATGTTTGTGTATTTTTACTGTAGAATTTCTGAGAAAATGAAAGATGAAATCTGTGAAAGTGGCCCAATGCATTCCTAATGTAGCCATGTTTGGAAGCTTATTAAAAATATTCCTTAAGAGGTTACACTTTATTTCGAGTGGATTCCTGTTCATGATGTCTCTGACTATGCTGAGATACATTTTTGTGTATTTTTACTGTAGAATTATTGAGAAAATGAAAGATGAAATCTGTGAAAGTGGCCCAATGCATTCTTAATGTAGCCATATTTGGAAGCTTATTAAAAATATTCCTTGAGAGGTTACACTTTACTTCGAGTGGATTGCTGTTCATGGGCTCTCTGACTACAGTGAGATAAATTTGTGTGTATTTTTACTGTAGAATTATTGAGAAAATGAAAGATGAAATCTGTGAAAGTGGCCCAATGCATTCTAATGTAGCCACATTTGGAAGCTTATTAAAAATATTCCTTGAGAGGTTACACTTTATTTCGAGTGGATTCCTGTTCATGGGGTCTCTGACTATGCTGAGATACATTTTTGTGTATTTTTACTGTAGAATTATTGAGAAAATGAAAGATGAAATCTGTGAAAGTGGCCCAATGCATTCTAATGTAGCCATATTTGGAAGCTTATTAAAAATATTCCTTGAGAGGTTACACTTTATTTCGAGTGGATTCCTGTTCATGGGTCTCTGACTATGCTGAGATACATTTTTGTGTATTTTTACTGTAGAATTATTGAGAAAATGAAAGATGAAATCTGTGAAAGTGGCCCAATGCATTCTAATGTAGCCATATTTGGAAGCTTATATAAAATATTCCTTGAGAGGTTACACTTTACTTCGAGTGGATTGCTGTTCATGGGCTGTCTGACTATGCTGAGATAAATTTTTGTGTATTTTTACTGTAGAATTTCTGAGAAAATGAAAGATGAAATCTGTGAAAGTGGCCCAATGCATTCTAATGTAGCCATGTTTGGAAGCTTATTAAAAATATTCCTTAAGAGGTTACACTTTATTTCGAGTGGATTCCTGTTCATGATGTCTCTGACTATGCTGAGATACATTTTTGTGTATTTTTACTGTAGAATTATTGAGAAAATGAAAGATGAAATCTGTGAAAGTGGCCCAATGCATTCTAATGTAGCCATATTTGGAAGCTTATATAAAATATTCCTTGAGAGGTTACACTTTACTTCGAGTGGATTGCTGTTCATGGGCTGTCTGACTATGCTGAGATAAATTTTTGTGTATTTTTACTGTAGAATTTCTGAGAAAATGAAAGATGAAATCTGTGAAAGTGGCCCAATGCATTCTAATGTAGCCATGTTTGGAAGCTTATTAAAAATATTCCTTAAGAGGTTACACTTTATTTCGAGTGGATTCCTGTTCATGATGTCTCTGACTATGCTGAGATACATTTTTGTGTATTTTTACTGTAGAATTATTGAGAAAATGAAAGATGAAATCTGTGAAAGTGGCCCAATGCATTCTTAATGTAGCCATATTTGGAAGCTTATTAAAAATATTCCTTGAGAGGTTACACTTTACTTCGAGTGGATTGCTGTTCATGGGCTCTCTGACTATGCTGAGATAAATTTTGTGTGTATTTTTACTGTAGAATTATTGAGAAAATGAAAGATGAAATCTGTGAAAGTGGCCCAATGCATTCTAATGTAGCCATATTTGGAAGCTTATTAAAAATATTCCTTGAGAGGTTACACTTTACTTCGAGTGGATTGCTGTTCATGGGGTCTCTGACTATGCTGAGATAAATTTTTGTGTATTTTTACTGTAGAATTATTGAGAAAATGAAAGATGAAATCTGTGAAAGTGGCCCAATGCATTCTAATGTAGCCATATTTGGAAGCTTATTAAAAATATTCCTTGAGAGGTTACACTTTACTTCGAGTGGATTGCTGTTCATGGGGTCTCTGACTATGCTGAGATACATTTTTGTGTATTTTTACTGTAGAATTATTGAGAAAATGAAAGATGAAATCTGTGAAAGTGGCCCAATGCATTCTAATGTAGCCATATTTGGAAGCTTATTAAAATATTCCTTGAGAGGTTACACTTTACTTCGAGTGGATTGCTGTTCATGGGGTCTCTGACTATGCTGAGATACATTTTTGTGTATTTTTACTGTAGAATTATTGAGAAAATGAAAGATGAAATCTGTGAAAGTGGCCCAATGCATTCTAATGTAGCCATATTTGGAAGCTTATATAAAATATTCCTTGAGAGGTTACACTTTACTTCGAGTGGATTGCTGTTCATGGGCTGTCTGACTATGCTGAGATAAATTTGTGTGTATTTTTACTGTAGAATTATTGAGAAAATGAAAGATGAAATCTGTGAAAGTGGCCCAATGCATTCTAATGTAGCCATATTTGGAAGCTTATTAAAAATATTCCTTGAGAGGTTACACTTTATTTCGAGTGGATTACTGTTCATGGGGTCTCTGACTATGCTGAGATACATTTTTGTGTATTTTTACTGTAGAATTATTGAGAAAATGAAAGATGAAATCTGTGAAAGTGGCCCAATGCATTCTAATGTAGCCATATTTGGAAGCTTATTAAAAATATTCCTTGAGAGGTTACACTTTACTTCGAGTGGATTGCTGTTCATGGGGTCTCTGACTATGCTGAGATACATTTTTGTGTATTTTTCCTGTAGAATTATTGAGAAAATGAAAGATGAAATCTGTGAAAGTGGCCCAATGCATTCTAATGTAGCCATATTTGGAAGCTTATTAAAAATATTCCTTGAGAGGTTACACTTTATTTCGAGTGGATTCCTGTTCATGGGGTCTCTGACTATGCTGAGATACATTTTTGTGTATTTTTACTGTAGAATTATTGAGAAAATGAAAGATGAAATCTGTGAAAGTGGCCCAATGCATTCTAATGTAGCCATATTTGGAAGCTTATATAAAATATTCCTTGAGAGGTTACACTTTACTTCGAGTGGATTGCTGTTCATGGGCTGTCTGACTATGCTGAGATAAATTTTTGTGTATTTTTACTGTAGAATTATTGAGAAAATGAAAGATGAAATCTGTGAAAGTGGCCCAATGCATTCTAATGTAGCCATATTTGGAAGCTTATTAAAAATATTCCTTGAGAGGTTACACTTTATTTCGAGTGGATTCCTGTTCATGGGGTCTCTGACTATGCTGAGATACATTTTTGTGTATTTTTACTGTAGAATTATTGAGAAAATGAAAGATGAAATCTGTGAAAGTGGCCCAATGCATTCTAATGTAGCCATATTTGGAAGCTTATTAAAAATATTCCTTGAGAGGTTACACTTTACTTCGAGTGGATTGCTGTTCATGGGCTCTCTGACTATGCTGAGATAAATTTTTGTGTATTTTTACTGTAGAATTATTGAGAAAATGAAAGATGAAATCTGTGAAAGTGGCCCAATGCATTCTAATGTAGCCATATTTGGAAGCTTATTAAAAATATTCCTTGAGAGGTTACACTTTATTTCGAGTGGATTCCTGTTCATGAGTCTCTGACTATGCTGAGATACATTTTTGTGTATTTTTACTGTAGAATTATTGAGAAAATGAAAGATGAAATCTGTGAAAGTGGCCCAATGCATTCTAATGTAGCCATATTTGGAAGCTTATTAAAAATATTCCTTGAGAGGTTACACTTTACTTCGAGTGGATTGCTGTTCATGGGCTCTCTGACTATGCTGAGATAAATTTGTGTGTATTTTTACTGTAGAATTATTGAGAAAATGAAAGATGAAATCTGTGAAAGTGGCCCAATGCATTCTAATGTAGCCATATTTGGAAGCTTATTAAAAATATTCCTTGAGAGGTTACACTTTATTTCGAGTGGATTGCTGTTCATGGGGTCTCTGACTATGCTGAGATACATTTTTGTGTATTTTTACTGTAGAATTATTGAGAAAATGAAAGATGAAATCTGTGAAAGTGGCCCAATGCATTCTAATGTAGCCATATTTGGAAGCTTATTAAAAATATTCCTTGAGAGGTTACACTTTATTTCGAGTGGATTCCTGTTCATGGTGTCTCTGACTATGCTGAGATACATTTTTGTGTATTTTTACTGTAGAATTATTGAGAAAATGAAAGATGAAATCTGTGAAAGTGGCCCAATGCATTCTAATGTAGCCATATTTGGAAGCTTATATAAAATATTCCTTGAGAGGTTACACTTTACTTCGAGTGGATTGCTGTTCATGGGCTGTCTGACTATGCTGAGATAAATGTTTGTGTATTTTTACTGTAGAATTATCTGAGAAAATGAAAGATGAAATCTGTGAAAGTGGCCCAATGCATTCCTAATGTAGCCATGTTTGGAAGCTTATTAAAAATATTCCTTAAGAGGTTACACTTTATTTCGAGTGGATTCCTGTTCATGATGTCTCTGACTATGCTGAGATACATTTTTGTGTATTTTTACTGTAGAATTATTGAGAAAATGAAAGATGAAATCTGTGAAAGTGGCCCAATGCATTCTAATGTAGCCATATTTGGAAGCTTATTAAAAATATTCCTTGAGAGGTTACACTTTACTTCGAGTGGATTGCTGTTCATGGGCTCTCTGACTATGCTGAGATAAATTTTGTGTGTATTTTTACTGTAGAATTATTGAGAAAATGAAAGATGAAATCTGTGAAAGTGGCCCAATGCATTCTAATGTAGCCATATTTGGAAGCTTATTAAAAATATTCCTTGAGAGGTTACACTTTATTTCGAGTGGATTCCTGTTCATGGGTCTCTGACTATGCTGAGATACATTTTTGTGTATTTTTACTGTAGAATTATTGAGAAAATGAAAGATGAAATCTGTGAAAGTGGCCCAATGCATTCTAATGTAGCCATATTTGGAAGCTTATTAAAAATATTCCTTGAGAGGTTACACTTTATTTCGAGTGGATTCCTGTTCATGGGGTCTCTGACTATGCTGAGATACATTTTTGTGTATTTTTACTGTAGAATTATTGAGAAAATGAAAGATGAAATCTGTGAAAGTGGCCCAATGCATTCTTAATGTAGCCATATTTGGAAGCTTATTAAAAATATTCCTTGAGAGGTTACACTTTACTTCGAGTGGATTGCTGTTCATGGGCTCTCTGACTATGCTGAGATAAATTTTTGTGTATTTTTACTGTAGAATTATTGAGAAAATGAAAGATGAAATCTGTGAAAGTGGCCCAATGCATTCTAATGTAGCCATATTTGGAAGCTTATTAAAAATATTCCTTGAGAGGTTACACTTTATTTCGAGTGGATTCCTGTTCATGGGGTCTCTGACTATGCTGAGATACATTTTTGTGTATTTTTACTGTAGAATTATTGAGAAAATGAAAGATGAAATCTGTGAAAGTGGCCCAATGCATTCTAATGTAGCCATATTTGGAAGCTTATATAAAATATTCCTTGAGAGGTTACACTTTACTTCGAGTGGATTGCTGTTCATGGGCTGTCTGACTATGCTGAGATAAATTTTGTGTATTTTTACTGTAGAATTTTGAGAAAATGAAAGATGAAATCTGTGAAAGTGGCCCAATGCATTCCTAATGTAGCCATGTTTGGAAGCTTATTAAAAATATTCCTTAAGAGGTTACACTTTATTTCGAGTGGATTCCTGTTCATGGTGTCTCTGACTATGCTGAGATACATTTTTGTGTATTTTTACTGTAGAATTATTGAGAAAATGAAAGATGAAATCTGTGAAAGTGGCCCAATGCATTCTTAATGTAGCCATATTTGGAAGCTTATTAAAAATATTCCTTGAGAGGTTACACTTTACTTCGAGTGGATTGCTGTTCATGGGCTCTCTGACTATGCTGAGATAAATTTTTGTGTATTTTTACTGTAGAATTATTGAGAAAATGAAAGATGAAATCTGTGAAAGTGGCCCAATGCATTCTAATGTAGCCATATTTGGAAGCTTATTAAAAATATTCCTTGAGAGGTTACACTTTATTTCGAGTGGATTCCTGTTCATGGGGTCTCTGACTATGCTGAGATACATTTTTGTGTATTTTTACTGTAGAATTATTGAGAAAATGAAAGATGAAATCTGTGAAAGTGGCCCAATGCATTCCTAATGTAGCCATATTTGGAAGCTTATTAAAAATATTCCTTGAGAGGTTACACTTTATTTCGAGTGGATTCCTGTTCATGAGGTCTCTGACTATGCTGAGATACATTTTTGTGTATTTTTACTGTAGAATTATTGAGAAAATGAAAGATGAAATCTGTGAAAGTGGCCCAATGCATTCTAATGTAGCCATATTTGGAAGCTTATATAAAATATTCCTTGAGAGGTTACACTTTACTTCGAGTGGATTGCTGTTCATGGGCTCTCTGACTATGCTGAGATAAATTTTTGTGTATTTTTACTGTAGAATTTCTGAGAAAATGAAAGATGAAATCTGTGAAAGTGGCCCAATGCATTCTAATGTAGCCATGTTTGGAAGCTTATTAAAAATATTCCTTAAGAGGTTACACTTTATTTCGAGTGGATTCCTGTTCATGATGTCTCTGACTATGCTGAGATACATTTTTGTGTATTTTTACTGTAGAATTATTGAGAAAATGAAAGATGAAATCTGTGAAAGTGGCCCAATGCATTCTAATGTAGCCATATTTGGAAGCTTATTAAAAATATTCCTTGAGAGGTTACACTTTACTTCGAGTGGATTGTGTTCATGGTGTCTCTGACTATGCTGAGATAAATTTTTGTGTATTTTTACTGTAGAATTATTGAGAAAATGAAAGATGAAATCTGTGAAAGTGGCCCAATGCATTCTCAATGTAGCCTACATTAAGAATGCATTGGGCCACTTTCACAGATTTCATCTTTCATTTTCTCAATAATTCTACAGTAAAAATACACACAAATTTATCTCACTGTAGTCAGAGAGCCCATGAACAGCAATCCACTCGAAGTAAAGTGTAACCTCTCAAGGAATATTTTTAATAAGCTTCCAAATATGGCTACATTAAGAATGCATTGGGCCACTTTCACAGATTTCATCTTTCATTTTCTCAATAATTCTACAGTAAAAATACACACAAATTTATCTCACTGTAGTCAGAGAGCCCATGAACAGCAATCCACTCGAAGTAAAGTGTAACCTCTCAAGGAATATTTTTAATAAGCTTCCAAATATGGCTACATTCAGGCACGTGCACAGACATTTTGGGGGGCAGGTGCTCAAACCAAAAAAAACGGCACCCATCGCCAAAACTATTTATGAAATTAAAAACAACAATAATAAATAAATAAAAAACACAGTAGGATATTTTCAACTTATATATTTGTTTATGTTAACGCCATCTGACAGAGTTGAAGCAGCATTACACTAATAATATACCACAATATACCTCACCAAACTGTCATGTAGCTCAACTTAAGACCTACCTTTCATTTCAATAATTAAGATTTTAAATGAAACAAAACTAGTGAACTTGTCTAATTTGTAAACAGTAAAACTGCCTTTAAATTCTCTGCCTGCTTTTCTTTCTGTCTGTCTGTCTGCCTGCCTGGCTGTCTGTCTGTCTGTCTGTCTGTCTGCCTGTCTCTTTCTCTCTCCCTCTCGTCAGTAAACAGCTGAACAAGGCTTTAAATCACGGATTTCGTGAGTGTTTTGTATGATTATTTTTTAAGGAAACGTCGGACCAGTTGCGACGTAATGTTTTCAGCGCGCTAATGTTGTGGTTAATTTATCACCAAACAACATCGGAGGATTGCACACACAACGTCATTACCTGTTTGTCTGATGCTGCGGTCAGAAGGCTGCAGCCGTTTGGCGCTCAGCTGCATGGGCACCAAGTGGAGGAGGAGGAGGGAGGGGCGCGGCGGGGGCTTGTGAGCGCCGCGGAGCATGTCGGGCGAAATTCTCAAAAGAACTCAAATAAATGCCCATCAGATATCACGGACATTTGGGGGAATTGATGAGAGAGAGAGTAATTTTTATTCTTAAATATTGATGCATGAAGAAAAAATTGGGCTCCAGCAGAAGGGCACTATTCTCATCCAGGGCAAAAGGGCCAGTGCTTGAGCACCACTAGGGGTCTATCTGTGCACGTGCCTGGCTACATTAAGAATGCATTGGGCCACTTTCACAGATTTCATCTTTCATTTTCTCAATAATTCTACAGTAAAAATACACAAAAATGTATCTCAGCATAGTCAGAGACCCCATGAACAGTAATCCACTCGAAATAAAGTGTAACCTCTCAAGGAATATTTTTAATAAGCTTCCAAATATGGCTACATTAAGAATGCATTGGGCCACTTTCACAGATTTCATCTTTCATTTTCTCAATAATTCTACAGTAAAAATACACAAAAATGTATCTCAGCATAGTCAGAGACATCATGAACAGGAATCCACTCGAAATAAAGTGTAACCTCTTAAGGAATATTTTTAATAAGCTTCCAAATATGGCTACATTAGGAATGCATTGGGCCTGTAGTCAGAGAGCCCATGAACAGCAATCCAATCGAAGTAAATTTTGGGGGAATTGATGAGAGAGAGAGTAATTTTTATTCTTAAATATTGATGCATGAAGAAAAAATTGGGCTCCAGCAGAAGGGCACTTTTCTCATCCAGGGCAAAAGGGCCAGTGCTTGAGGACCACTAGGGGTCTATCTGTGCACGTGCCTGCCGGGGACCTACTCCGAAGGATCCTTTGTTCCCGATGTTTCCTATGTTTTCTATGCTTATCTTCAAAGGAAATTCTTTGTTCCTGATGTTTCCTATGCTGATCTCCAAAGGAAACATTCCTCTGCTTCTCTCCAAAGGAAAAAATTCCTTTGTTGCCTATGTGTTTTCCTATGTGTCCTATGCTTATCTACAAATAATCCTTTGTTCTCTTGTTTCCTATGTGTGCTACGCTTATCTCCGAACCCTTCTAGCCACTTATCAATGAGGCTGAAAAAATGCCTGGAAATGCCCCACCGAATTGAAAATCATTTTCATGGTGTCATAGTTGGACAGAACCATGATAGACTAGGGAGTTTACCCAGCATCAAGGAAAATACAGTAAATTAAAAGTTGACATCATTACTGAAGTAAATGATTGAATGTTCCAAGTTAATGATTGAATGTTCTAAGGATGTTTTTCCTTGCATTATTACGACAAAATGGCACAGTCATTTTGTTTCCTTGAACAGATCCCCTGTTCACTCAAATGTATAAGTAAGGTATAGCGGTTGGCATCATTCGCTTACGGCCACACCAACCTGAATACGCCCGATCTCGTCTGATCTCGGAAGCTAAGCAGGGTCGGGCCTGGTTAGTACTTGGATGGGAGACCGCCTGGGAATACCAGGTGCTGTAAGCTTTTTCCACTTCTCTTTGCAAAGAGAAGAGGGTTTCACGGCAACTTGAGAGGAGACATATCTTAGAAAGATCAGAAAAGATTCACCATTAAAGAAAAAACAGGATAAGGAACTCTCACAGAGTGAACATGGAAAAATACTTTATATAAAGAGAACATCTGCAATACTTGGGACAGCTGTGGGAACTTATCATCATAGCAAAATAAACTAAGACAGGAGAAACCACACAATTGCAGTGAACTTTTTCATTGGGGACCAAAACAAATGATTGCTAAATTGTATTTATGAACCACTGTTCCCCTATCATGAGGCCACTTCAAGAGGACAGGTGATAGATGAATGTGAAACTCATCCTGCTGCTGCTGCTGCTGCTGCTGCTGCTGCTGCTGCTGCTGCTGCACTTGAGCCTGAGTCAGTGAGCTCCAGGAAACCCCCATCCACTGGCCCACTTCCAGCACCAGCCGAGCCTAGGGACCCCGCCGGCTCTGGACTAAAGTAACCCCTCTGCAGAGACCCACCTCCAGCAGCAGCACCAGCCGAGCCCGGGGACCCAATCTTAAGCCCCCACCCTGAGTGCTCACCCATCGGCGTGAGTTAAAGACTTTCGCGCCCCTGGTACTCCATTTGACATTTAGTCAAATTTCACTGAACTGGAACAAAGTACCTGACCACGGAGAGACCCACCTCCAGCACCAGCAGAGCCCGGGGACCTACTCCGAAGGATCCTTTGTTCCCGATGTTTCCTATGTTTTCTATGCTTATCTTCAAAGGAAATTCTTTGTTCCTGATGTTTCCTATGCTGATCTCCAAAGGAAACATTCCTCTGCTTCTCTCCAAAGGAAAAAATTCCTTTGTTGCCTATGTGTTTTCCTATGTGTCCTATGCTTATCTCCAAATAATCCTTTGTTCTCTTGTTTCCTATGTGTGCTACGCTTATCTCCGAACCCTTCTAGCCACTTATCAATGAGGCTGAAAAAATGCCTGGAAATGCCCCACCGAATTGAAAATCATTTTCATGGTGTCATAGTTGGACAGAACCATGATAGACTAGGGAGTTTACTCAGCATCAAGGAAAATACAGTAAATTAAAAGTTGACATCATTACTGAAGTAAATGATTGAATGTTCCAAGTTAATGATTGAATGTTCTAAGGATGTTTTTCCTTGCATTATTACGACAAAATGGCACAGTAATTTTGTTTCCTTGAACATATCCCCTGTTCACTCAAATGTATAAGTAAGGTATAGCGGTTGGCGTCATTCGCTTACGGCCACACCAACCTGAATACGCCCGATCTCGTCTGATCTCGGAAGCTAAGCAGGGTCGGGCCTGGTTAGTACTTGGATGGGAGACCGCCTGGGAATACCAGGTGCTGTAAGCTTTTTCCACTTCTCTTTGCAAACAGCAGAGGGTGTTGCTGCAACTTGAGAGGAGACATTCGCCAAAATTGCGCCGTAATTTAGTTTTCTTGAACAAGTCCCCTGATTCATTCAAATGTATAAGTAAGGTATAGCGGTTGGCATCATTCGCTTACGGCCACACCAACCTGAACGCAACACTGGGACGACGTCATCAGAGCGCAACGGCAACACGGCAGCGGAGCACCAGGAGAGGCTCTTTAAGTCTTTTCCAATCGGAGTTTATTTACAGATTATTTCAATCCAACCGGACAATAGAGTTGTGAGTGTTTTGTTGACACTACGTGTTCCCCCGTGGCAGTGACGCACTGTACGGGGGTCCTGATGCCGGTCGCAATGGCGGAAGGGAAAATGGAGCAACCGCGCAGCGATGCTGTCCTCAGCAGAGACAGCGGAGAGGTAAACGGAGAAACAGTGCTGAATAAACAAAGCCGAGAAGTTGTAAGAGATGGGAGAAAACTAACAGTGGTGGTTGAGGCAGAGGGTGACAGCGTTACAACGGCGATGGATCTGATGAGGTGTGTGCGCGAGCTGTGCGGTGGGTTGCTGGGATGCAGGCTCTTAACTGACAACAAGTTCGAGATGACTATGAGCCACCCAAGAGGCAAAGAAAGGCTGATGGAGGGTTTCAGGATGGGGGAAACGAGAGTATACGCCAGAGAGATTGTAAATGACGAGCTGGTTGTGTCATTTTTGAACCTGCCATTTTACGTAGAGGACCAGGAAATTCTTGAGAAGCTACGGATCTGGGGTGTGTCGGCGGCGTCCCCGATTAGGAGGAGGATGTGGCCGGGGACGAATGTTGCGGATGGGACACGGTTCCTAAAAGTCAAATTTAATAATCAGGTCCAGTCGCTGCCATACTCGGCTAAATTCAATACAGCGCTGGGGGCGGAGTATTTCCGGGTGATTCATGATAAACAGGCTAGAGTATGTAGGATGTGTATTCAGCCGGGGCACCTGATGAGAGAGTGCCCTGAGTTTCAGTGTCACAGGTGTGGTGTACAGGGGCACTTTGCCAGAGAATGCAGCAAAGATGTAAAGAAATGTGAACTATGCAGGAACCGGATGGAGGAGTGCAGGTGCAATAGGAGTGAGACCGAAGAAGGGAGGGGAGAGGAGATGGATGAGAGTGAGGGAGGGAGCGAGAGTGAGAGCAGCGAGGGGAGCGACTCGGAGGGAATGGAAAGCATAGAAGAGGAACACGTACAGGGAGGGGGAAACACGGCAGGAACGAGAGAGGGGCTGCGAGAGAGAGGGGAAGAGAGCACTATGAGGATAGACGGGGGCGTACAGGAGGTTGAGCAGGTGCAGAAGGAGACGACCATGGGGAAGATGGACGGAGAGGAGAAAACAGAGCGGAAGTCAAGCAAGGAGAGGGGGCGAATGAATGACGCGGGGGAGACTGCAGACAGGAGCGGAGATGCGCAGACGGTGAAGTCAAAAGAGAAAGGCTCAACAAACGGACGGAGAGGAGGAGCGGAGAACACAGACCTGGGGGCAAACGAGGGGAGGCAGCACGGTGACGAGAAGACCGAAGAGAGAAAAGGGGGGCTGAGTGGAGCATCTCCCACACGGTCTGGAGAGGACACCCTCGCGGCGCAAACGGTAGGATCCGAGACTGACATGGAGTTATTGGAGAAAATTAGTCTAATAAGGAAGAGACAGAACACAGAGAGGCACAAGAGGATTAGCAAGAAAAGTAAGAGCAAGATCAAGAAATGAAAACAAAAATACTACTGTTACGGCTCCAGGATGTTAGCTTGCTACGTCTAGGGGGGGAGTAGGGGAACCCTAACACATGTTACTGTTAGGCTGACTCGGAGAACAACAAAACAGGGCACAACAGCAAACTGGATGCGTAAGTGTGTTTTATTTAGCTAGCGATCCGCCAAGGGGAATAGGGAACTATAAGCAGAGCCAAATCAAAGAAAACAAGATAAAGTGACAACTAACTAGTGCACACATACAACCTAGCTAATACATACAGAGGGTGGCCCCGCTCCTAACCTGATGTGATAACAGAATATGGTCTACGTGATGGCAGTGTAAACCCAAGGGTGTCTTACCTGTTCACCTACACCCCTATGGCATCTCACAAACAAAAGGCAACAGCCCCACACAGCCCACACACAGGCAGACAATGGCCTCCCCCATGGAGACAAAACAGGTGCAAGTTATCAAGGCCTGACGACACTGATTGGCCAACAGACAGCTCCCAGATTGGACAGGGGGTTGGACGATGGTGGAGGAACAGCCAATGGTGTGAGACCTACAGAGAATGAGAGGGGAGACACAGGAAAACAACCACACACGTAACACCCCCACCCATAAGAGCAAACATCACACACGAGAAAGGGCATCCGCACACATATTCTCGGAGCCCTTCTTGTGACGAATCACCAGGTTGTACCCCTGCACAATCAGCGCCCACCGCATGAGGCGCTGGTTCTGATTATACATCCGGTGGAGAAAAACCAGCGGATTGTGATCCGTGTAGACCACAATTGGCCTAGAACTCGATCCCAAATAAACTTCAAAAAACTGGAGTGCCATCAGTAAAGCCAGAGCTTCCTGCTCAATAGTATAGTACCGTGTCTGGCACTCATTGAACTTCCGTGAGAAGTAGCAGACCGGATGGTCCAGCCCGTTGGAATCCTCCTGGATAAGAACGGCACCGGCACCTACATTGCATGCGTCTACCTCCATCTTGAATGGCTTCTCAAAGTCAGGAGCCACCAGAACAGGGGTACTACATAGCAGAGTCTTAACAGAAACAAAAGCGTGTTGGCAATCTGGAGACCACGCAAACGGGACCAAGGGGCTCAGCAGACTAGTCAGAGGGGCGACAACAGAGGAAAAATTCCTACAGAACCCACGATAATACCCAGCCATACCCAAGAAGCGGCGCAGCTCACGCCGGGTGGTGGGCACTGGGAAGGCAGTGATAGCAGTCACCTTAGCCTCCACGGGGCGCACCTCACCACCCCCAACCTGTTTACCAAGGTAAGTAACGGTAGCCCTACCAAACTCACATTTTGCCAAATTCAGCGTCAAGGAAGCCCTCGCCAAACGCTGGAACACTGTTGTCAAGGTATCTACATGAGCAGCCCAATCAGACGAATACACAACCACATCATCGAGGTAAGCAGCACAGTGTGGGACGTCAGCTAAAACAATATTCACTAAGCGCTGGAAAGTGGCAGGTGCATTCCGCATACCAAACGCCATCACTGAGTACTGCTGAAACTTGTCTGGAGTGACAAATGCGGAGATCTCCGAAGCACGAGCAGTAAGTGGGACTTGCCAATATCCCTTTAACAGATCCAGCTTTGTCACATACCGGGCAGACCCAATGGTGTCCACACAATCATCAATACGCGGCAACGGGTACGAGTCAGGAACCGTGACTGCGTTCACCTTCCTATAATCCGTACAGAAACGGAACGTGCCATCAGGCTTGGGTACCAAGAGGCATGGTGAACTCCAAGGACTAGAGCTCGAAGACGCCAGACTATTCTCTACTAAATAAGACACCTCCTGCGACATGATCAACCTTTTCGTAGCGTTAACGCGGTATGGATGCTGCTTGATAGGTGCTGCACCTCCCACATCTATATCATGCTTCAAAACGTTGGTCAGGGAAGGAACATCACCGAACAGACAAGGGAACCCACGTATTAGGGCTACCATGTCAGCCCTACGTTCCTCATCCAGATAGGCCAGATGCGAGTCAAGAGATGACAGCATCCGAGAGTTCAACAACCGAGGGGTCTGTTGAGGAGCACTCCACAACTCCAATCCATCCTCGTCACCCTCAGGAACCTGGTAGGAGCCTGGAACCAATACAGCTGGAACGGCAGACTTGACTGTGGGACCCGTAGACCCTTCTACGGAGTCCTCAGGAGGAGTAACTTTTGCATGATACAACTTAAGCATGTTAACATGGCAAACTCTTGTCTTGCGCCTCCGATCTGGGGTCTGTATAACATAATCTGTGTCACTCAACTTCCGTCCCACACAATAAGGACCGGAGAAACGGGCAGAGAGGGAGGATCCGGGAATGGGAAGCAGAACTAGAACCTGGTCACCCGTCTGCAGTGAACGTGGGACAGCCTTCTCATCAAAGTGACGCTTCATCCGCTTCTGTGAGGCGGACAGAGCTTCCCTAGCGAGGGCACAGGCACTGTGCAACCGTTCACGGAACCGGCTCACATAAGTTAACACATTTTGAGAAGAAGCACTACCCGAGATAAGCTGGTCTTTCAGAACTCTGAGAGGGCCGCGTACCGTATGTCCAAAAACAAGGTCAGCCGGACTAAACCCTAAGGACTCCTGAACGATCTCACGAACCGCAAACAAGGCAAAAGGAACACCCTCATCCCAGTCTCTCCCGGTCTCGAGACAGTACTTTCGCAGTATGGATTTAAGCGTTTGGTGCCAACGTTCGAGGGCACCCTGAGACTCAGGGTGGTAGGCACTGGAAACTCTGTGTGTAATAGACAAAGATGTCAGCACCTGCTCAAAAAGGTTAGAAAGGAAATTACTTCCTTGATCAGTTTGCACAACTTTCGGGAGCCCAAACGTCGAGAAAAACTTAACCAAAGCCTTGACCACTGCCTGAGCAGTGATTTTCCGAAGGGGAATAGCCTCAGGATAACGTGTAGCAACACACATAATCGTCAATAAAAACTGGTTACCAGTCTTCGACTTAGGCAATGGGCCAACACAATCAACTAACACGTGCTCAAAAGGCTCACCTAACGCGGGTATCGGACAGAGAGGAGCGGGTGGAATAACCTGGTTTGGTTTTCCTGTGACCTGACAGGTATGACAAGTATGACAGAATGCAGCTACATCACGTTTCAGTCCAGGCCAAAAGAAGTGCCTTAGAATCCTGTCATAGGTTTTCGTGATACCTAAATGACCAGACCATACGTGACTATGAGCAAGTGATAGAATATCCTGTCGATATGCAACAGGCACTACAATCTGATAGATCACACTCCAGTCACGTTCTGAATCAAGAGATGAAGTCCACTTACGCATGAGAAGAGCATTATCTAGGAAGTAACCCACCTTACCGTCGATATCCCCACCCGGAGTAACAGCCTTCCCATAACACTGCTCCAGTGTAGAATCTATCTTTTGCATAGCAACCAGCTTATCACGAGTTATCGGTAGAGGCAATGGGTCGAGACTAAGGCCAGCACTCTCAACAGCACTGTTCTTATCAGGCTGTGGAGGGGGCACAGAGGTAGAACCAGTAACCTCATTTACGTCCCCCACTGGGACAAGAAAGGAGTCAGACAGGTCAACCACATTACTCAATGGTCGGGACTGCGCCCGTGTAACAGCCCCCACCAGAAAAATCCCAGGGAATCTCTCGGCTAACTCATCCTCAGCGTTAGCTTCGGGACAGTCCAATACCTCCAACATAGGCAGCACTCTGCCTCCAGCAATATCATTGCCCATGATAAACTGAACGCCTTTTACCGGCAGGTTATGACATACCCCGACTTTGAAAATTCCACTGACTAAATCACATTTTAAATGTATCAGGTGCAAGGGGACTGGCACAAACCCCATCTCTATGCCCTGAACCAAAACACTGGAACCACAGAATGAATCACCTGACACTGGCACTGCATCAGAGAGGATAAACGACTGGGCCGCCCCAGTGTCACGGAGAATCTGAACCTTTTGCTGTTCCTTTGGATCACCGGTCAGTGACACGAGACCACTCAAAATGAATGGTTTGTAGCTGGGGTCAGGAAGGTCAGAAATGCACACATTCGGCATAACTGCCACAGAGCGAGAAACTGTACTTATCAACCCAACCCCCTTTGGTTGTTGAACGGGCGGTGGATGATTTCTCATACGAAGCTGACAGTCAGCAATTAAATGGCCAAATTCATGACAATAATAACACTCCCGTTCCTCCCTAGAACGTAAAGGTAGCGAAACTGACCTGCGAAACTGAGTGGTTGGAGAGGTAGAGAACGAATGAGCAGGCTTGTGGGTGAGTACAAACTCGTCCGCTAATACAGCTGCCTGGGACAATGACACCACTTTTTGCTCATTCAAGTATGTTACTATACGTTCTGATACACTATTCTTGAATTCCTCCAGCAGGACTAATTCTCGAAGAGAGGAAAAATCTGTAGTTTTAGTGGCGGTGCACCACCGATCAAACAAGGTGGACTTCTCTCGAGCAAACTCCATGAAAGTACGATCAGGAGACTTTTTGCAACTCCTAAATTTTTGTCTATATGCCTCAGGTACTAACTCATACGCACGAAGAACAGTGGTTTTAACAATTTCGTAATCTAGACTGTCCGCCAACGAAATGGACGCCTCCTGAGCTTTACCAGTTAGTTTACACTGAAGCAAGAGGGCCCACACCTCTTTAGGCCACTGCATAGAAACTGCGATGCGTTCAAACACACCAAAATAAGAATCGATTTCCGATTCCCGGAACTGCGGAACCAACGCCATTTGTTTAGTCACATCCAATGTGCAAAATGAGCTAGCTAGTGGAGAAGAGAGGGTGGTTTGGGGTGAACGTGCTGCACTTGCAGCCTCCAATTCCAACCTCCGTAGTTTCACCTCCTTCTCTGCCTCAATCCGTCGGATCTCCAGATGGTGCTCATGCTCAGCTTGCCTCTCTCCACGCTCAGCTTGCCTCTCTCCACGCTCAGCCTCCATTTGCAAGCGGGCCAACCTTACTTTCAGACGGGCGTCCTGAGACGACATTAATAAAGTAGGTGACAACGGATTAAAGCGTGGCAAGGTAGCGGGTGGCTTAGCCTCTGCCCCAGCCTGCATGTCCTCCCTAGCATCACTACAAGGAGAAGCCACATTCACACCAAGCACCTCCTTGCCCACCAGCATATCCACGACACACTCCTTAAGTCTCGCTTTGAGCAGGGTCCCCTGAACTGGAAACTCAAAATGAGCCGCTATGGCATATAAATCAGCCTTCCGGCATCTGTCAATTCGATCCATAGACGGATCAGCCAAAAAGGCACCCACATCAAAAGCCTCCATAACGAGCCCTACAAAAACAACTACTGCCTATCCTATACACACAAACCAGCTACACTATGTGCACACCTGCATCGAACACCTCACAGCCAGCCCGACATGGAGTCCTACAATGAGGATCCCGGACGAGCCCCCAAATATGTTACGGCTCCAGGATGTTAGCTTGCTACGTCTAGGGGGGGAGTAGGGGAACCCTAACACATGTTACTGTTAGGCTGACTCGGAGAACAACAAAACAGGGCACAACAGCAAACTGGATGCGTAAGTGTGTTTTATTTAGCTAGCGATCCGCCAAGGGGAATAGGGAACTATAAGCGGAGCCAAATCAAAGAAAACAAGATAAAGTGACAACTAACTAGTGCACACATACAACCTAGCTAATACATACAGAGGGTGGCCCCGCTCCTAACCTGATGTGATAACAGAATATGGTCTACGTGATGGCAGTGTAAACCCAAGGGGGTCTTACCTGTTCACCTACACCCCTATGGCATCTCACAAACAAAAGGCAACAGCCCCACACAGCCCACACACAGGCAGACAATGGCCTCCCCCATGGAGACAAAACAGGTGCAAGTTATCAAGGCCTGACGACACTGATTGGCCATCAGACAGCTCCCAGATTGGACAGGGGGTTGGACGATGGTGGAGGAACAGCCAATGGTGTGAGACCTACAGAGAATGAGAGGGGAGACACAGGAAAACAACCACACACGTAACAACTACTAATAATGTTAACAATAATTTCAATAAATGCAAGGGGGCTAAAAAATAAAAACAAAAGGGAACAGATATTTGGGATGAACGATTATGATATAATATGTTTGCAGGAAACACACTGGGACGAAAGATGTATTAGGGAGGTGGAGAGCGAATGGAGGGGAGAAGTGTATGCAAACAATGGTGTTGGGAATGCAAGGGGAGTAGCGATATTAATAAAGAGAGGAGTGATAAAAAAGGTAAAGAGGTGTGATGATGAGGGAGATGGGAGGATGATAGGGGTCAAATTTGAATATATGGATGAAGGGATAAAGCTGGTAAATTTGCATGCTCCGAATGAAGAGAAAGACAGAAAGGTGCTGTTTGAAAAGATGGGAACAATGTGTGATGACAACTGTATGATCGTTGGGGACTTTAATGTGTGGTGTGGGAAACTGGATGTGTCAGAGAACATGCAATTCAGAAATGACACAACGAGGGAGGTTTTAGAAAGGGTTAAAAGAACGGAAAGACTGATTGATGTATGGAGAGAAAGGAATCCGGGGGGGAGGGAGTTCTCCAGAATACAATCAATCAATCAATCAATCAATCAATCAAATTTTATTTGTATAGCCCATATTCACAAATTACATTCATCTCATAGGGCTTTAACAGGGTGTGGCATCCTCTGTCCTTAACCCTCAGCAAGAGTGAGGAAAAACTACTAAAAACCCTTTTAACAGGGTAAAAATAAGTAGAAACCTCAGAGAGAGCCACATGTGAGGGATCCCTCTCCCAGGACGGACAGAAGTGCAATAGATGCCACGTGTAAAAACATTCATCATTAAAGTCTTTAGCGGCATTGATGCAGTCCCGCTGCAATCACAGTCCATGGTCAGCAACCAGCAGAACCACGATCCAGCATCCAGACCAGAGGCCACTCCAGTCCTCAGTCACCGTCCACCGCCGCCCACAAGGAGCCACCACGAGCCATCGCCGTGGCCCTGGTCCACCTCCTTTACCCAGTGCCAACGCGACACAGGGTCTGCCACCAGCACCACGATCAGCCCACACGACACAGAATCCGCCACACTGGGTCCACCACTGCGACCCCCGATGCGCGATCCACAAACAGCAATCCATGGTGCGGCCACTGAGGCCCTGGATCTGCGGGTGTTAAAGCAAAGGGACCCCGGGGAAGGGGGGGGGGTTAGGGATGGAGAAGAGGAAGGAGAAGCTGGAAAAAGAAGCTCCGTGTGTCATATGTCATTAAATAGAGCAAGTTACGTTCTGCCTCACTAATTAACTCTAACTATAAGCTTTATCAAAAAGAAAGGTTTTGAGCCTACTCTTAAACAAACAGATGGTGTCTGCCTCCCGAACTGAAATTGGTAGATTATTCCACAAGTGAGGGGCTTGATGGCTAAAAGCTCTGGCTCCTACTCTACTTTTAGAGACTTTAGGGACGACAAGTAAGCCTGAATTCTGGGAGCGGAGTGCTCTAGCGGGTTTATAAGGTACTAACAGCTCTTTAAGGTAAAAAGGCGCTATATTATTAAGGGCCTTGAAGGTGAGGAGGAGAATTTTAAATTCTATTCTAGATTTAACTGGAAGCCAGTGTAGCGAAGCTAATACTGGAGAAATGTGCTCTCTTTTCTTTGTTCTTGTCAGGACACGTGCTGCGGCATTTTGGACAAGCTGTAGAGTCTTTAACGACTTACTGCTGGAGCCTGATAATAATGAGTTACAATAGTCCAGTCTCGATGTAACGAAGGCGTGGACTAGTTTTTCTGCATCTTTTTGCGAAAGGACATGCCTGATTTTTGAGATATTACGCAAGTGGAAAAAGGCAGTCCGAGAAATTTGTTTTAAGTGACTATTAAAAGATAAATCAGGATCGAAGATCACTCCCAAGTTCCTGACTGTTTCGTTGGAAGCAAGGGCAATGTCGTCTAGCGCAGCTATATCATTAGATAATTTATCTCTAAGGTGTTTGGGGCCAAGTATTATAACCTCTGTTTTGTCTGAGTTTAATAAGAGAAAATTGCGGGTCATCCAGGTTTTTATGTCCTTGAGACATGCTCGAAGTTTAGTTAATTGATTACTTTGTTCAGGTTTTATTGACAAGTATAACTGGGTGTCATCCGCATAGCAGTGGAAATTTACCGAGTGTGTCCTGATAATGTTTCCTAGTGGAAGCATATATAATGAGAATAAAATTGGGCCGAGCACAGAGCCCTGTGGAACACCATGGTTAACTTTGGTGCGCACAGATGTCTCATCATTAATTTGCACGAATTGGGAGCGATCAGAAAAATAAGATTCAAACCAATTAAGGGCAGTTCCATTAATTTTAATTAACTGTTTGAGTCTTTGTAATAAAATTTGATGGTCAATTGTGTCGAATGCTGCACTGAGATCTAACAGAAGTCGTTAAGTAACGAACTATCAATTAGGGGCAGAATTTCTTTAAGTAATTTTGTAGGAATGAGATCTAAGATACAGGTTGTTGGTTTAGAACCTGAGATTATTTTGGTAAACTGATCACAAGTGATCAGAGAGAAGCTGTCTAAATAATGGTTAGGATTCTCAGCCATTTCTGAGATTTCTGTTATTGGGAGGGTATTAGTGCCAATTGAGGGCAGGAGATTGTTGATTTTATTTCTAATGGTTAGAATTTTATCATTAAAAAAGGTCATAAAGGTATTGCTATTTAGGGATGGAGGAATACTGGGTTCGGTGGAGGTGTGACTCTCTGTCAGCCTGGCTACAGTGCTGAAGATATATATGAATATATGAAGCTGCTTGGTGTGAATTTAGGGATTAAGGGAGACGAAGGGAGAGATATACAGTACGAAGCAATATTGAAGGGATACTTTGAAAAAATAAAGAAGTTAATTAACACATGCTGGAAGGGGGAATGGGCGGTGAGGATGGAATGGAAGAAGTTGTGGCTGTTTGGTGTGAATGAAAGAAAGAATGGATGTAATGTAAATCTAATGAACTTTGTGCTGAGCCATGCAAGGTATGCTGTAAAGCTAAGAAGGGAGTCTAATACGGAGTTTTATCGGGGAAGAAGAGTTCAGGAGAGGATTTGTGGATGAAAGCTCTTTTATTGAAATAATGAATGTAGGGGTGAATGAGGTGAGAATGAATTTTGGTTAAAAGGTTTTTTTTCGATGTGTTGATTTTGGTTTCATTAGTTTGTTGATTTGTGTGTTTCCTGTATAAGCTATGCATGTTAAATGTACAAAGCTGTTAAATGCGTAAAAGTGTGAAAAAATGGATGTACATGCAATGATTGAATGTAAATAATATATACTTTTGATAATAAAATACGCCCGATCTCGTCTGATCTCGGAAGCTAAGCAGGGTCGGGCCTGGTTAGTACTTGGATGGGAGACCGCCTGGGAATACCAGGTGCTGTAAGCTTTTTCCACTTCTCTTTGCAAACAGCAGAGGGTGTTGCTGCAACTTGAGAGGAGACATTCGCCAAAATTGCGCCGTAATTTAGTTTTCTTGAACAAGTCCCCTGATTCATTCAAATGTATAAGTAAGGTATAGCGGTTGGCATCATTCGCTTACGGCCACACCAACCTGAATACGCCCGATCTCGTCTGATCTCGGAAGCTAAGCAGGGTCGGGCCTGGTTAGTACTTGGATGGGAGACTGCCTGGGAATACCAGGTGCTGTAAGCTTTTTCCACTTCTCTTTGCAAAGAGAAGAGGGTTTCACGGCAACTTGAGAGGAGACATATCTTAGAAAGATCAGAAAAGATTCACCATTAAAGAAAAAACAGGATAAGGAACTCTCACAGAGTGAACATGGAAAAATACTTTATATAAAGAGAACATCTGCAATACTTGGGACAGCTGTGGGAACTTATCATCATAGCAAAATAAACTAAGACAGGAGAAACCACACAATTGCAGTGAACTTTTTCATTGGGGACCAAAACAAATGATTGCTAAATTGTATTTATGAACCACTGTTCCCCTATCATGAGGCCACTTCAAGAGGACAGGTGATAGATGAATGTGAAACTCATCCTGCTGCTGCTGCTGCTGCTGCTGCTGCTGCTGCTGCTGCTGCTGCTGCTGCTGCTGCTGCTGCTGCTGCTGCTGCTGCTGCTGCTGCACTTGAGCCTGAGTCAGTGAGCTCCAGGAAACCCCCATCCACTGGCCCACTTCCAGCACCAGCCGAGCCTAGGGACCCCGCCGGCTCTGGACTAAAGTAACCCCTCTGCAGAGACCCACCTCCAGCAGCAGCACCAGCCGAGCCCGGGGACCCAATCTTAAGCCCCCACCCTGAGTGCTCACCCATCGGCGTGAGTTAAAGACTTTCGCGCCCCTGGTACTCCATTTGACATTTAGTCAAATTTCACTGAACTGGAACAAAGTACCTGACCACGGAGAGACCCACCTCCAGCACCAGCAGAGCCCGGGGACCTACTCCGAAGGATCCTTTGTTCCCGATGTTTCCTATGTTTTCTATGCTTATCTTCAAAGGAAATTCTTTGTTCCTGATGTTTCCTATGCTGATCTCCAAAGGAAACATTCCTCTGCTTCTCTCCAAAGGAAAAAATTCCTTTGTTGCCTATGTGTTTTCCTATGTGTCCTATGCTTATCTCCAAATAATCCTTTGTTCTCTTGTTTCCTATGTGTGCTACGCTTATCTCCGAACCCTTCTAGCCACTTATCAATGAGGCTGAAAAAATGCCTGGAAATGCCCCACCGAATTGAAAATCATTTTCATGGTGTCATAGTTGGACAGAACCATGATAGACTAGGGAGTTTACTCAGCATCAAGGAAAATACAGTAAATTAAAAGTTGACATCATTACTGAAGTAAATGATTGAATGTTCCAAGTTAATGATTGAATGTTCTAAGGATGTTTTTCCTTGCATTATTACGACAAAATGGCACAGTAATTTTGTTTCCTTGAACATATCCCCTGTTCACTCAAATGTATAAGTAAGGTATAGCGGTTGGCGTCATTCGCTTACGGCCACACCAACCTGAATACGCCCGATCTCGTCTGATCTCGGAAGCTAAGCAGGGTCGGGCCTGGTTAGTACTTGGATGGGAGACCGCCTGGGAATACCAGGTGCTGTAAGCTTTTTCCACTTCTCTTTGCAAACAGCAGAGGGTGTTGCTGCAACTTGAGAGGAGACATTC
This sequence comes from Pseudopleuronectes americanus, assembly GCA_038501795.1. Lineage (NCBI taxonomy): Eukaryota > Metazoa > Chordata > Actinopteri > Pleuronectiformes > Pleuronectidae > Pseudopleuronectes > Pseudopleuronectes americanus. Next base: position 25,350,972 of record CM076722.1, read on the forward strand.
GCCAAAATTGCGCCGTAATTTAGTTTTCTTGAACAAGTCCCCTGATTCATTCAAATGTATAAGTAAGGTATAGCGGTTGGCATCATTCGCTTACGGCCACACCAACCTGAATACGCCCGATCTCGTCTGATCTCGGAAGCTAAGCAGGGTCGGGCCTGGTTAGTACTTGGATGGGAGACCGCCTGGGAATACCAGGTGCTGTAAGCTTTTTCCACTTCTCTTTGCAAACAGCAGAGGGTGTTGCTGCAACTTGAGAGGAGACATTCGCCAAAATTGCGCCGTAATTTAGTTTTCTTGAACAAGTCCCCTGATTCATTCAAATGTATAAGTAAGGTATAGCGGTTGGCATCATTCGCTTACGGCCACACCAACCTGAATACGCCCGATCTCGTCTGATCTCGGAAGCTAAGCAGGGTCGGGCCTGGTTAGTACTTGGATGGGAGACTGCCTGGGAATACCAGGTGCTGTAAGCTTTTTCCACTTCTCTTTGCAAAGAGAAGAGGGTTTCACGGCAACTTGAGAGGAGACATATCTTAGAAAGATCAGAAAAGATTCACCATTAAAGAAAAAACAGGATAAGGAACTCTCACAGAGTGAACATGGAAAAATACTTTATATAAAGAGAACATCTGCAATACTTGGGACAGCTGTGGGAACTTATCATCATAGCAAAATAAACTAAGACAGGAGAAACCACACAATTGCAGTGAACTTTTTCATTGGGGACCAAAACAAATGATTGCTAAATTGTATTTATGAACCACTGTTCCCCTATCATGAGGCCACTTCAAGAGGACAGGTGATAGATGAATGTGAAACTCATCCTGCTGCTGCTGCTGCTGCTGCTGCTGCTGCTGCTGCTGCTGCTGCTGCTGCTGCTGCTGCACTTGAGCCTGAGTCAGTGAGCTCCAGGAAACCCCCATCCACTGGCCCACTTCCAGCACCAGCCGAGCCTAGGGACCCCGCCGGCTCTGGACTAAAGTAACCCCTCTGCAGAGACCCACCTCCAGCAGCAGCACCAGCCGAGCCCGGGGACCCAATCTTAAGCCCCCACCCTGAGTGCTCACCCATCGGCGTGAGTTAAAGACTTTCGCGCCCCTGGTACTCCATTTGACATTTAGTCAAATTTCACTGAACTGGAACAAAGTACCTGACCACGGAGAGACCCACCTCCAGCACCAGCAGAGCCCGGGGACCTACTCCGAAGGATCCTTTGTTCCCGATGTTTCCTATGTTTTCTATGCTTATCTTCAAAGGAAATTCTTTGTTCCTGATGTTTCCTATGCTGATCTCCAAAGGAAACATTCCTCTGCTTCTCTCCAAAGGAAAAAATTCCTTTGTTGCCTATGTGTTTTCCTATGTGTCCTATGCTTATCTCCAAATAATCCTTTGTTCTCTTGTTTCCTATGTGTGCTACGCTTATCTCCGAACCCTTCTAGCCACTTATCAATGAGGCTGAAAAAATGCCTGGAAATGCCCCACCGAATTGAAAATCATTTTCATGGTGTCATAGTTGGACAGAACCATGATAGACTAGGGAGTTTACTCAGCATCAAGGAAAATACAGTAAATTAAAAGTTGACATCATTACTGAAGTAAATGATTGAATGTTCCAAGTTAATGATTGAATGTTCTAAGGATGTTTTTCCTTGCATTATTACGACAAAATGGCACAGTAATTTTGTTTCCTTGAACATATCCCCTGTTCACTCAAATGTATAAGTAAGGTATAGCGGTTGGCGTCATTCGCTTACGGCCACACCAACCTGAATACGCCCGATCTCGTCTGATCTCGGAAGCTAAGCAGGGTCGGGCCTGGTTAGTACTTGGATGGGAGACCGCCTGGGAATACCAGGTGCTGTAAGCTTTTTCCACTTCTCTTTGCAAACAGCAGAGGGTGTTGCTGCAACTTGAGAGGAGACATTCGCCAAAATTGCGCCGTAATTTAGTTTTCTTGAACAAGTCCCCTGATTCATTCAAATGTATAAGTAAGGTATAGCGGTTGGCATCATTCGCTTACGGCCACACCAACCTGAATACGCCCGATCTCGTCTGATCTCGGAAGCTAAGCAGGGTCGGGCCTGGTTAGTACTTGGATGGGAGACCGCCTGGGAATACCAGGTGCTGTAAGCTTTTTCCACTTCTCTTTGCAAACAGCAGAGGGTGTTGCTGCAACTTGAGAGGAGACATTCGCCAAAATTGCGCCGTAATTTAGTTTTCTTGAACAAGTCCCCTGATTCATTCAAATGTATAAGTAAGGTATAGCGGTTGGCATCATTCGCTTACGGCCACACCAACCTGAATACGCCCGATCTCGTCTGATCTCGGAAGCTAAGCAGGGTCGGGCCTGGTTAGTACTTGGATGGGAGACTGCCTGGGAATACCAGGTGCTGTAAGCTTTTTCCACTTCTCTTTGCAAAGAGAAGAGGGTTTCACGGCAACTTGAGAGGAGACATATCTTAGAAAGATCAGAAAAGATTCACCATTAAAGAAAAAACAGGATAAGGAACTCTCACAGAGTGAACATGGAAAAATACTTTATATAAAGAGAACATCTGCAATACTTGGGACAGCTGTGGGAACTTATCATCATAGCAAAATAAACTAAGACAGGAGAAACCACACAATTGCAGTGAACTTTTTCATTGGGGACCAAAACAAATGATTGCTAAATTGTATTTATGAACCACTGTTCCCCTATCATGAGGCCACTTCAAGAGGACAGGTGATAGATGAATGTGAAACTCATCCTGCTGCTGCTGCTGCTGCTGCTGCTGCTGCTGCTGCTGCTGCTGCTGCTGCTGCTGCTGCTGCTGCTGCTGCTGCTGCTGCTGCTGCACTTGAGCCTGAGTCAGTGAGCTCCAGGAAACCCCCATCCACTGGCCCACTTCCAGCACCAGCCGAGCCTAGGGACCCCGCCGGCTCTGGACTAAAGTAACCCCTCTGCAGAGACCCACCTCCAGCAGCAGCACCAGCCGAGCCCGGGGACCCAATCTTAAGCCCCCACCCTGAGTGCTCACCCATCGGCGTGAGTTAAAGACTTTCGCGCCCCTGGTACTCCATTTGACATTTAGTCAAATTTCACTGAACTGGAACAAAGTACCTGACCACGGAGAGACCCACCTCCAGCACCAGCAGAGCCCGGGGACCTACTCCGAAGGATCCTTTGTTCCCGATGTTTCCTATGTTTTCTATGCTTATCTTCAAAGGAAATTCTTTGTTCCTGATGTTTCCTATGCTGATCTCCAAAGGAAACATTCCTCTGCTTCTCTCCAAAGGAAAAAATTCCTTTGTTGCCTATGTGTTTTCCTATGTGTCCTATGCTTATCTCCAAATAATCCTTTGTTCTCTTGTTTCCTATGTGTGCTACGCTTATCTCCGAACCCTTCTAGCCACTTATCAATGAGGCTGAAAAAATGCCTGGAAATGCCCCACCGAATTGAAAATCATTTTCATGGTGTCATAGTTGGACAGAACCATGATAGACTAGGGAGTTTACTCAGCATCAAGGAAAATACAGTAAATTAAAAGTTGACATCATTACTGAAGTAAATGATTGAATGTTCCAAGTTAATGATTGAATGTTCTAAGGATGTTTTTCCTTGCATTATTACGACAAAATGGCACAGTAATTTTGTTTCCTTGAACATATCCCCTGTTCACTCAAATGTATAAGTAAGGTATAGCGGTTGGCGTCATTCGCTTACGGCCACACCAACCTGAATACGCCCGATCTCGTCTGATCTCGGAAGCTAAGCAGGGTCGGGCCTGGTTAGTACTTGGATGGGAGACCGCCTGGGAATACCAGGTGCTGTAAGCTTTTTCCACTTCTCTTTGCAAACAGCAGAGGGTGTTGCTGCAACTTGAGAGGAGACATTCGCCAAAATTGCGCCGTAATTTAGTTTTCTTGAACAAGTCCCCTGATTCATTCAAATGTATAAGTAAGGTATAGCGGTTGGCATCATTCGCTTACGGCCACACCAACCTGAATACGCCCGATCTCGTCTGATCTCGGAAGCTAAGCAGGGTCGGGCCTGGTTAGTACTTGGATGGGAGACTGCCTGGGAATACCAGGTGCTGTAAGCTTTTTCCACTTCTCTTTGCAAACAGCAGAGGGTGTTGCTGCAACTTGAGAGGAGACATTCGCCAAAATTGCGCCGTAATTTAGTTTTCTTGAACAAGTCCCCTGATTCATTCAAATGTATAAGTAAGGTATAGCGGTTGGCATCATTCGCTTACGGCCACACCAACCTGAATACGCCCGATCTCGTCTGATCTCGGAAGCTAAGCAGGGTCGGGCCTGGTTAGTACTTGGATGGGAGACCGCCTGGGAATACCAGGTGCTGTAAGCTTTTTCCACTTCTCTTTGCAAACAGCAGAGGGTGTTGCTGCAACTTGAGAGGAGACATTCGCCAAAATTGCGCCGTAATTTAGTTTTCTTGAACAAGTCCCCTGATTCATTCAAATGTATAAGTAAGGTATAGCGGTTGGCATCATTCGCTTACGGCCACACCAACCTGAATACGCCCGATCTCGTCTGATCTCGGAAGCTAAGCAGGGTCGGGCCTGGTTAGTACTTGGATGGGAGACTGCCTGGGAATACCAGGTGCTGTAAGCTTTTTCCACTTCTCTTTGCAAAGAGAAGAGGGTTTCACGGCAACTTGAGAGGAGACATATCTTAGAAAGATCAGAAAAGATTCACCATTAAAGAAAAAACAGGATAAGGAACTCTCACAGAGTGAACATGGAAAAATACTTTATATAAAGAGAACATCTGCAATACTTGGGACAGCTGTGGGAACTTATCATCATAGCAAAATAAACTAAGACAGGAGAAACCACACAATTGCAGTGAACTTTTTCATTGGGGACCAAAACAAATGATTGCTAAATTGTATTTATGAACCACTGTTCCCCTATCATGAGGCCACTTCAAGAGGACAGGTGATAGATGAATGTGAAACTCATCCTGCTGCTGCTGCTGCTGCTGCTGCTGCTGCTGCTGCTGCTGCTGCTGCTGCTGCTGCTGCTGCTGCTGCACTTGAGCCTGAGTCAGTGAGCTCCAGGAAACCCCCATCCACTGGCCCACTTCCAGCACCAGCCGAGCCTAGGGACCCCGCCGGCTCTGGACTAAAGTAACCCCTCTGCAGAGACCCACCTCCAGCAGCAGCACCAGCCGAGCCCGGGGACCCAATCTTAAGCCCCCACCCTGAGTGCTCACCCATCGGCGTGAGTTAAAGACTTTCGCGCCCCTGGTACTCCATTTGACATTTAGTCAAATTTCACTGAACTGGAACAAAGTACCTGACCACGGAGAGACCCACCTCCAGCACCAGCAGAGCCCGGGGACCTACTCCGAAGGATCCTTTGTTCCCGATGTTTCCTATGTTTTCTATGCTTATCTTCAAAGGAAATTCTTTGTTCCTGATGTTTCCTATGCTGATCTCCAAAGGAAACATTCCTCTGCTTCTCTCCAAAGGAAAAAATTCCTTTGTTGCCTATGTGTTTTCCTATGTGTCCTATGCTTATCTCCAAATAATCCTTTGTTCTCTTGTTTCCTATGTGTGCTACGCTTATCTCCGAACCCTTCTAGCCACTTATCAATGAGGCTGAAAAAATGCCTGGAAATGCCCCACCGAATTGAAAATCATTTTCATGGTGTCATAGTTGGACAGAACCATGATAGACTAGGGAGTTTACTCAGCATCAAGGAAAATACAGTAAATTAAAAGTTGACATCATTACTGAAGTAAATGATTGAATGTTCCAAGTTAATGATTGAATGTTCTAAGGATGTTTTTCCTTGCATTATTACGACAAAATGGCACAGTAATTTTGTTTCCTTGAACATATCCCCTGTTCACTCAAATGTATAAGTAAGGTATAGCGGTTGGCGTCATTCGCTTACGGCCACACCAACCTGAATACGCCCGATCTCGTCTGATCTCGGAAGCTAAGCAGGGTCGGGCCTGGTTAGTACTTGGATGGGAGACCGCCTGGGAATACCAGGTGCTGTAAGCTTTTTCCACTTCTCTTTGCAAACAGCAGAGGGTGTTGCTGCAACTTGAGAGGAGACATTCGCCAAAATTGCGCCGTAATTTAGTTTTCTTGAACAAGTCCCCTGATTCATTCAAATGTATAAGTAAGGTATAGCGGTTGGCATCATTCGCTTACGGCCACACCAACCTGAATACGCCCGATCTCGTCTGATCTCGGAAGCTAAGCAGGGTCGGGCCTGGTTAGTACTTGGATGGGAGACCGCCTGGGAATACCAGGTGCTGTAAGCTTTTTCCACTTCTCTTTGCAAACAGCAGAGGGTGTTGCTGCAACTTGAGAGGAGACATTCGCCAAAATTGCGCCGTAATTTAGTTTTCTTGAACAAGTCCCCTGATTCATTCAAATGTATAAGTAAGGTATAGCGGTTGGCATCATTCGCTTACGGCCACACCAACCTGAATACGCCCGATCTCGTCTGATCTCGGAAGCTAAGCAGGGTCGGGCCTGGTTAGTACTTGGATGGGAGACCGCCTGGGAATACCAGGTGCTGTAAGCTTTTTCCACTTCTCTTTGCAAACAGCAGAGGGTGTTGCTGCAACTTGAGAGGAGACATTCGCCAAAATTGCGCCGTAATTTAGTTTTCTTGAACAAGTCCCCTGATTCATTCAAATGTATAAGTAAGGTATAGCGGTTGGCATCATTCGCTTACGGCCACACCAACCTGAATACGCCCGATCTCGTCTGATCTCGGAAGCTAAGCAGGGTCGGGCCTGGTTAGTACTTGGATGGGAGACTGCCTGGGAATACCAGGTGCTGTAAGCTTTTTCCACTTCTCTTTGCAAAGAGAAGAGGGTTTCACGGCAACTTGAGAGGAGACATATCTTAGAAAGATCAGAAAAGATTCACCATTAAAGAAAAAACAGGATAAGGAACTCTCACAGAGTGAACATGGAAAAATACTTTATATAAAGAGAACATCTGCAATACTTGGGACAGCTGTGGGAACTTATCATCATAGCAAAATAAACTAAGACAGGAGAAACCACACAATTGCAGTGAACTTTTTCATTGGGGACCAAAACAAATGATTGCTAAATTGTATTTATGAACCACTGTTCCCCTATCATGAGGCCACTTCAAGAGGACAGGTGATAGATGAATGTGAAACTCATCCTGCTGCTGCTGCTGCTGCTGCTGCTGCTGCTGCTGCTGCTGCTGCTGCTGCTGCTGCTGCTGCTGCTGCTGGCTGCTGCTGCTGCACTTGAGCCTGAGTCAGTGAGCTCCAGGAAACCCCCATCCACTGGCCCACTTCCAGCACCAGCCGAGCCTAGGGACCCCGCCGGCTCTGGACTAAAGTAACCCCTCTGCAGAGACCCACCTCCAGCAGCAGCACCAGCCGAGCCCGGGGACCCAATCTTAAGCCCCCACCCTGAGTGCTCACCCATCGGCGTGAGTTAAAGACTTTCGCGCCCCTGGTACTCCATTTGACATTTAGTCAAATTTCACTGAACTGGAACAAAGTACCTGACCACGGAGAGACCCACCTCCAGCACCAGCAGAGCCCGGGGACCTACTCCGAAGGATCCTTTGTTCCCGATGTTTCCTATGTTTTCTATGCTTATCTTCAAAGGAAATTCTTTGTTCCTGATGTTTCCTATGCTGATCTCCAAAGGAAACATTCCTCTGCTTCTCTCCAAAGGAAAAAATTCCTTTGTTGCCTATGTGTTTTCCTATGTGTCCTATGCTTATCTCCAAATAATCCTTTGTTCTCTTGTTTCCTATGTGTGCTACGCTTATCTCCGAACCCTTCTAGCCACTTATCAATGAGGCTGAAAAAATGCCTGGAAATGCCCCACCGAATTGAAAATCATTTTCATGGTGTCATAGTTGGACAGAACCATGATAGACTAGGGAGTTTACTCAGCATCAAGGAAAATACAGTAAATTAAAAGTTGACATCATTACTGAAGTAAATGATTGAATGTTCCAAGTTAATGATTGAATGTTCTAAGGATGTTTTTCCTTGCATTATTACGACAAAATGGCACAGTAATTTTGTTTCCTTGAACATATCCCCTGTTCACTCAAATGTATAAGTAAGGTATAGCGGTTGGCGTCATTCGCTTACGGCCACACCAACCTGAATACGCCCGATCTCGTCTGATCTCGGAAGCTAAGCAGGGTCGGGCCTGGTTAGTACTTGGATGGGAGACCGCCTGGGAATACCAGGTGCTGTAAGCTTTTTCCACTTCTCTTTGCAAACAGCAGAGGGTGTTGCTGCAACTTGAGAGGAGACATTCGCCAAAATTGCGCCGTAATTTAGTTTTCTTGAACAAGTCCCCTGATTCATTCAAATGTATAAGTAAGGTATAGCGGTTGGCATCATTCGCTTACGGCCACACCAACCTGAATACGCCCGATCTCGTCTGATCTCGGAAGCTAAGCAGGGTCGGGCCTGGTTAGTACTTGGATGGGAGACCGCCTGGGAATACCAGGTGCTGTAAGCTTTTTCCACTTCTCTTTGCAAACAGCAGAGGGTGTTGCTGCAACTTGAGAGGAGACATTCGCCAAAATTGCGCCGTAATTTAGTTTTCTTGAACAAGTCCCCTGATTCATTCAAATGTATAAGTAAGGTATAGCGGTTGGCATCATTCGCTTACGGCCACACCAACCTGAATACGCCCGATCTCGTCTGATCTCGGAAGCTAAGCAGGGTCGGGCCTGGTTAGTACTTGGATGGGAGACTGCCTGGGAATACCAGGTGCTGTAAGCTTTTTCCACTTCTCTTTGCAAAGAGAAGAGGGTTTCACGGCAACTTGAGAGGAGACATATCTTAGAAAGATCAGAAAAGATTCACCATTAAAGAAAAAACAGGATAAGGAACTCTCACAGAGTGAACATGGAAAAATACTTTATATAAAGAGAACATCTGCAATACTTGGGACAGCTGTGGGAACTTATCATCATAGCAAAATAAACTAAGACAGGAGAAACCACACAATTGCAGTGAACTTTTTCATTGGGGACCAAAACAAATGATTGCTAAATTGTATTTATGAACCACTGTTCCCCTATCATGAGGCCACTTCAAGAGGACAGGTGATAGATGAATGTGAAACTCATCCTGCTGCTGCTGCTGCTGCTGCTGCTGCTGCTGCTGCTGCTGCTGCTGCTGCTGCTGCTGCTGCTGCTGCTGCTGCTGCTGCTGCACTTGAGCCTGAGTCAGTGAGCTCCAGGAAACCCCCATCCACTGGCCCACTTCCAGCACCAGCCGAGCCTAGGGACCCCGCCGGCTCTGGACTAAAGTAACCCCTCTGCAGAGACCCACCTCCAGCAGCAGCACCAGCCGAGCCCGGGGACCCAATCTTAAGCCCCCACCCTGAGTGCTCACCCATCGGCGTGAGTTAAAGACTTTCGCGCCCCTGGTACTCCATTTGACATTTAGTCAAATTTCACTGAACTGGAACAAAGTACCTGACCACGGAGAGACCCACCTCCAGCACCAGCAGAGCCCGGGGACCTACTCCGAAGGATCCTTTGTTCCCGATGTTTCCTATGTTTTCTATGCTTATCTTCAAAGGAAATTCTTTGTTCCTGATGTTTCCTATGCTGATCTCCAAAGGAAACATTCCTCTGCTTCTCTCCAAAGGAAAAAATTCCTTTGTTGCCTATGTGTTTTCCTATGTGTCCTATGCTTATCTCCAAATAATCCTTTGTTCTCTTGTTTCCTATGTGTGCTACGCTTATCTCCGAACCCTTCTAGCCACTTATCAATGAGGCTGAAAAAATGCCTGGAAATGCCCCACCGAATTGAAAATCATTTTCATGGTGTCATAGTTGGACAGAACCATGATAGACTAGGGAGTTTACTCAGCATCAAGGAAAATACAGTAAATTAAAAGTTGACATCATTACTGAAGTAAATGATTGAATGTTCCAAGTTAATGATTGAATGTTCTAAGGATGTTTTTCCTTGCATTATTACGACAAAATGGCACAGTAATTTTGTTTCCTTGAACATATCCCCTGTTCACTCAAATGTATAAGTAAGGTATAGCGGTTGGCGTCATTCGCTTACGGCCACACCAACCTGAATACGCCCGATCTCGTCTGATCTCGGAAGCTAAGCAGGGTCGGGCCTGGTTAGTACTTGGATGGGAGACCGCCTGGGAATACCAGGTGCTGTAAGCTTTTTCCACTTCTCTTTGCAAACAGCAGAGGGTGTTGCTGCAACTTGAGAGGAGACATTCGCCAAAATTGCGCCGTAATTTAGTTTTCTTGAACAAGTCCCCTGATTCATTCAAATGTATAAGTAAGGTATAGCGGTTGGCATCATTCGCTTACGGCCACACCAACCTGAATACGCCCGATCTCGTCTGATCTCGGAAGCTAAGCAGGGTCGGGCCTGGTTAGTACTTGGATGGGAGACCGCCTGGGAATACCAGGTGCTGTAAGCTTTTTCCACTTCTCTTTGCAAACAGCAGAGGGTGTTGCTGCAACTTGAGAGGAGACATTCGCCAAAATTGCGCCGTAATTTAGTTTTCTTGAACAAGTCCCCTGATTCATTCAAATGTATAAGTAAGGTATAGCGGTTGGCATCATTCGCTTACGGCCACACCAACCTGAATACGCCCGATCTCGTCTGATCTCGGAAGCTAAGCAGGGTCGGGCCTGGTTAGTACTTGGATGGGAGACTGCCTGGGAATACCAGGTGCTGTAAGCTTTTTCCACTTCTCTTTGCAAAGAGAAGAGGGTTTCACGGCAACTTGAGAGGAGACATATCTTAGAAAGATCAGAAAAGATTCACCATTAAAGAAAAAACAGGATAAGGAACTCTCACAGAGTGAACATGGAAAAATACTTTATATAAAGAGAACATCTGCAATACTTGGGACAGCTGTGGGAACTTATCATCATAGCAAAATAAACTAAGACAGGAGAAACCACACAATTGCAGTGAACTTTTTCATTGGGGACCAAAACAAATGATTGCTAAATTGTATTTATGAACCACTGTTCCCCTATCATGAGGCCACTTCAAGAGGACAGGTGATAGATGAATGTGAAACTCATCCTGCTGCTGCTGCTGCTGCTGCTGCTGCTGCTGCTGCTGCTGCTGCTGCTGCTGCTGCTGCTGCTGCTGCTGCTGCTGCACTTGAGCCTGAGTCAGTGAGCTCCAGGAAACCCCCATCCACTGGCCCACTTCCAGCACCAGCCGAGCCTAGGGACCCCGCCGGCTCTGGACTAAAGTAACCCCTCTGCAGAGACCCACCTCCAGCAGCAGCACCAGCCGAGCCCGGGGACCCAATCTTAAGCCCCCACCCTGAGTGCTCACCCATCGGCGTGAGTTAAAGACTTTCGCGCCCCTGGTACTCCATTTGACATTTAGTCAAATTTCACTGAACTGGAACAAAGTACCTGACCACGGAGAGACCCACCTCCAGCACCAGCAGAGCCCGGGGACCTACTCCGAAGGATCCTTTGTTCCCGATGTTTCCTATGTTTTCTATGCTTATCTTCAAAGGAAATTCTTTGTTCCTGATGTTTCCTATGCTGATCTCCAAAGGAAACATTCCTCTGCTTCTCTCCAAAGGAAAAAATTCCTTTGTTGCCTATGTGTTTTCCTATGTGTCCTATGCTTATCTCCAAATAATCCTTTGTTCTCTTGTTTCCTATGTGTGCTACGCTTATCTCCGAACCCTTCTAGCCACTTATCAATGAGGCTGAAAAAATGCCTGGAAATGCCCCACCGAATTGAAAATCATTTTCATGGTGTCATAGTTGGACAGAACCATGATAGACTAGGGAGTTTACTCAGCATCAAGGAAAATACAGTAAATTAAAAGTTGACATCATTACTGAAGTAAATGATTGAATGTTCCAAGTTAATGATTGAATGTTCTAAGGATGTTTTTCCTTGCATTATTACGACAAAATGGCACAGTAATTTTGTTTCCTTGAACATATCCCCTGTTCACTCAAATGTATAAGTAAGGTATAGCGGTTGGCGTCATTCGCTTACGGCCACACCAACCTGAATACGCCCGATCTCGTCTGATCTCGGAAGCTAAGCAGGGTCGGGCCTGGTTAGTACTTGGATGGGAGACCGCCTGGGAATACCAGGTGCTGTAAGCTTTTTCCACTTCTCTTTGCAAACAGCAGAGGGTGTTGCTGCAACTTGAGAGGAGACATTCGCCAAAATTGCGCCGTAATTTAGTTTTCTTGAACAAGTCCCCTGATTCATTCAAATGTATAAGTAAGGTATAGCGGTTGGCATCATTCGCTTACGGCCACACCAACCTGAATACGCCCGATCTCGTCTGATCTCGGAAGCTAAGCAGGGTCGGGCCTGGTTAGTACTTGGATGGGAGACGCCTGGGAATACCAGGTGCTGTAAGCTTTTTCCACTTCTCTTTGCAAACAGCAGAGGGTGTTGCTGCAACTTGAGAGGAGACATTCGCCAAAATTGCGCCGTAATTTAGTTTTCTTGAACAAGTCCCCTGATTCATTCAAATGTATAAGTAAGGTATAGCGGTTGGCATCATTCGCTTACGGCCACACCAACCTGAATACGCCCGATCTCGTCTGATCTCGGAAGCTAAGCAGGGTCGGGCCTGGTTAGTACTTGGATGGGAGACCGCCTGGGAATACCAGGTGCTGTAAGCTTTTTCCACTTCTCTTTGCAAACAGCAGAGGGTGTTGCTGCAACTTGAGAGGAGACATTCGCCAAAATTGCGCCGTAATTTAGTTTTCTTGAACAAGTCCCCTGATTCATTCAAATGTATAAGTAAGGTATAGCGGTTGGCATCATTCGCTTACGGCCACACCAACCTGAATACGCCCGATCTCGTCTGATCTCGGAAGCTAAGCAGGGTCGGGCCTGGTTAGTACTTGGATGGGAGACTGCCTGGGAATACCAGGTGCTGTAAGCTTTTTCCACTTCTCTTTGCAAAGAGAAGAGGGTTTCACGGCAACTTGAGAGGAGACATATCTTAGAAAGATCAGAAAAGATTCACCATTAAAGAAAAAACAGGATAAGGAACTCTCACAGAGTGAACATGGAAAAATACTTTATATAAAGAGAACATCTGCAATACTTGGGACAGCTGTGGGAACTTATCATCATAGCAAAATAAACTAAGACAGGAGAAACCACACAATTGCAGTGAACTTTTTCATTGGGGACCAAAACAAATGATTGCTAAATTGTATTTATGAACCACTGTTCCCCTATCATGAGGCCACTTCAAGAGGACAGGTGATAGATGAATGTGAAACTCATCCTGCTGCTGCTGCTGCTGCTGCTGCTGCTGCTGCTGCTGCTGCTGCTGCTGCTGCTGCTGCTGCTGCTGCTGCTGCTGCTGCTGCTGCTGCTGCTGCTGCACTTGAGCCTGAGTCAGTGAGCTCCAGGAAACCCCCATCCACTGGCCCACTTCCAGCACCAGCCGAGCCTAGGGACCCCGCCGGCTCTGGACTAAAGTAACCCCTCTGCAGAGACCCACCTCCAGCAGCAGCACCAGCCGAGCCCGGGGACCCAATCTTAAGCCCCCACCCTGAGTGCTCACCCATCGGCGTGAGTTAAAGACTTTCGCGCCCCTGGTACTCCATTTGACATTTAGTCAAATTTCACTGAACTGGAACAAAGTACCTGACCACGGAGAGACCCACCTCCAGCACCAGCAGAGCCCGGGGACCTACTCCGAAGGATCCTTTGTTCCCGATGTTTCCTATGTTTTCTATGCTTATCTTCAAAGGAAATTCTTTGTTCCTGATGTTTCCTATGCTGATCTCCAAAGGAAACATTCCTCTGCTTCTCTCCAAAGGAAAAAATTCCTTTGTTGCCTATGTGTTTTCCTATGTGTCCTATGCTTATCTCCAAATAATCCTTTGTTCTCTTGTTTCCTATGTGTGCTACGCTTATCTCCGAACCCTTCTAGCCACTTATCAATGAGGCTGAAAAAATGCCTGGAAATGCCCCACCGAATTGAAAATCATTTTCATGGTGTCATAGTTGGACAGAACCATGATAGACTAGGGAGTTTACTCAGCATCAAGGAAAATACAGTAAATTAAAAGTTGACATCATTACTGAAGTAAATGATTGAATGTTCCAAGTTAATGATTGAATGTTCTAAGGATGTTTTTCCTTGCATTATTACGACAAAATGGCACAGTAATTTTGTTTCCTTGAACATATCCCCTGTTCACTCAAATGTATAAGTAAGGTATAGCGGTTGGCGTCATTCGCTTACGGCCACACCAACCTGAATACGCCCGATCTCGTCTGATCTCGGAAGCTAAGCAGGGTCGGGCCTGGTTAGTACTTGGATGGGAGACCGCCTGGGAATACCAGGTGCTGTAAGCTTTTTCCACTTCTCTTTGCAAACAGCAGAGGGTGTTGCTGCAACTTGAGAGGAGACATTCGCCAAAATTGCGCCGTAATTTAGTTTTCTTGAACAAGTCCCCTGATTCATTCAAATGTATAAGTAAGGTATAGCGGTTGGCATCATTCGCTTACGGCCACACCAACCTGAATACGCCCGATCTCGTCTGATCTCGGAAGCTAAGCAGGGTCGGGCCTGGTTAGTACTTGGATGGGAGACCGCCTGGGAATACCAGGTGCTGTAAGCTTTTTCCACTTCTCTTTGCAAACAGCAGAGGGTGTTGCTGCAACTTGAGAGGAGACATTCGCCAAAATTGCGCCGTAATTTAGTTTTCTTGAACAAGTCCCCTGATTCATTCAAATGTATAAGTAAGGTATAGCGGTTGGCATCATTCGCTTACGGCCACACCAACCTGAATACGCCCGATCTCGTCTGATCTCGGAAGCTAAGCAGGGTCGGGCCTGGTTAGTACTTGGATGGGAGACCGCCTGGGAATACCAGGTGCTGTAAGCTTTTTCCACTTCTCTTTGCAAACAGCAGAGGGTGTTGCTGCAACTTGAGAGGAGACATTCGCCAAAATTGCGCCGTAATTTAGTTTTCTTGAACAAGTCCCCTGATTCATTCAAATGTATAAGTAAGGTATAGCGGTTGGCATCATTCGCTTACGGCCACACCAACCTGAATACGCCCGATCTCGTCTGATCTCGGAAGCTAAGCAGGGTCGGGCCTGGTTAGTACTTGGATGGGAGACTGCCTGGGAATACCAGGTGCTGTAAGCTTTTTCCACTTCTCTTTGCAAAGAGAAGAGGGTTTCACGGCAACTTGAGAGGAGACATATCTTAGAAAGATCAGAAAAGATTCACCATTAAAGAAAAAACAGGATAAGGAACTCTCACAGAGTGAACATGGAAAAATACTTTATATAAAGAGAACATCTGCAATACTTGGGACAGCTGTGGGAACTTATCATCATAGCAAAATAAACTAAGACAGGAGAAACCACACAATTGCAGTGAACTTTTTCATTGGGGACCAAAACAAATGATTGCTAAATTGTATTTATGAACCACTGTTCCCCTATCATGAGGCCACTTCAAGAGGACAGGTGATAGATGAATGTGAAACTCATCCTGCTGCTGCTGCTGCTGCTGCTGCTGCTGCTGCTGCTGCTGCTGCTGCTGCTGCTGCTGCTGCTGCTGCTGCTGCTGCTGCTGCTGCACTTGAGCCTGAGTCAGTGAGCTCCAGGAAACCCCCATCCACTGGCCCACTTCCAGCACCAGCCGAGCCTAGGGACCCCGCCGGCTCTGGACTAAAGTAACCCCTCTGCAGAGACCCACCTCCAGCAGCAGCACCAGCCGAGCCCGGGGACCCAATCTTAAGCCCCCACCCTGAGTGCTCACCCATCGGCGTGAGTTAAAGACTTTCGCGCCCCTGGTACTCCATTTGACATTTAGTCAAATTTCACTGAACTGGAACAAAGTACCTGACCACGGAGAGACCCACCTCCAGCACCAGCAGAGCCCGGGGACCTACTCCGAAGGATCCTTTGTTCCCGATGTTTCCTATGTTTTCTATGCTTATCTTCAAAGGAAATTCTTTGTTCCTGATGTTTCCTATGCTGATCTCCAAAGGAAACATTCCTCTGCTTCTCTCCAAAGGAAAAAATTCCTTTGTTGCCTATGTGTTTTCCTATGTGTCCTATGCTTATCTCCAAATAATCCTTTGTTCTCTTGTTTCCTATGTGTGCTACGCTTATCTCCGAACCCTTCTAGCCACTTATCAATGAGGCTGAAAAAATGCCTGGAAATGCCCCACCGAATTGAAAATCATTTTCATGGTGTCATAGTTGGACAGAACCATGATAGACTAGGGAGTTTACTCAGCATCAAGGAAAATACAGTAAATTAAAAGTTGACATCATTACTGAAGTAAATGATTGAATGTTCCAAGTTAATGATTGAATGTTCTAAGGATGTTTTTCCTTGCATTATTACGACAAAATGGCACAGTAATTTTGTTTCCTTGAACATGATCCCCTGTTCACTCAAATGTATAAGTAAGGTATAGCGGTTGGCGTCATTCGCTTACGGCCACACCAACCTGAATACGCCCGATCTCGTCTGATCTCGGAAGCTAAGCAGGGTCGGGCCTGGTTAGTACTTGGATGGGAGACCGCCTGGGAATACCAGGTGCTGTAAGCTTTTTCCACTTCTCTTTGCAAACAGCAGAGGGTGTTGCTGCAACTTGAGAGGAGACATTCGCCAAAATTGCGCCGTAATTTAGTTTTCTTGAACAAGTCCCCTGATTCATTCAAATGTATAAGTAAGGTATAGCGGTTGGCATCATTCGCTTACGGCCACACCAACCTGAATACGCCCGATCTCGTCTGATCTCGGAAGCTAAGCAGGGTCGGGCCTGGTTAGTACTTGGATGGGAGACTGCCTGGGAATACCAGGTGCTGTAAGCTTTTTCCACTTCTCTTTGCAAAGAGAAGAGGGTTTCACGGCAACTTGAGAGGAGACATATCTTAGAAAGATCAGAAAAGATTCACCATTAAAGAAAAAACAGGATAAGGAACTCTCACAGAGTGAACATGGAAAAATACTTTATATAAAGAGAACATCTGCAATACTTGGGACAGCTGTGGGAACTTATCATCATAGCAAAATAAACTAAGACAGGAGAAACCACACAATTGCAGTGAACTTTTTCATTGGGGACCAAAACAAATGATTGCTAAATTGTATTTATGAACCACTGTTCCCCTATCATGAGGCCACTTCAAGAGGACAGGTGATAGATGAATGTGAAACTCATCCTGCTGCTGCTGCTGTGCTGCTGCTGCTGCTGCTGCTGCTGCTGCTGCACTTGAGCCTGAGTCAGTGAGCTCCAGGAAACCCCCATCCACTGGCCCACTTCCAGCACCAGCCGAGCCTAGGGACCCCGCCGGCTCTGGACTAAAGTAACCCCTCTGCAGAGACCCACCTCCAGCAGCAGCACCAGCCGAGCCCGGGGACCCAATCTTAAGCCCCCACCCTGAGTGCTCACCCATCGGCGTGAGTTAAAGACTTTCGCGCCCCTGGTACTCCATTTGACATTTAGTCAAATTTCACTGAACTGGAACAAAGTACCTGACCACGGAGAGACCCACCTCCAGCACCAGCAGAGCCCGGGGACCTACTCCGAAGGATCCTTTGTTCCCGATGTTTCCTATGTTTTCTATGCTTATCTTCAAAGGAAATTCTTTGTTCCTGATGTTTCCTATGCTGATCTCCAAAGGAAACATTCCTCTGCTTCTCTCCAAAGGAAAAAATTCCTTTGTTGCCTATGTGTTTTCCTATGTGTCCTATGCTTATCTCCAAATAATCCTTTGTTCTCTTGTTTCCTATGTGTGCTACGCTTATCTCCGAACCCTTCTAGCCACTTATCAATGAGGCTGAAAAAATGCCTGGAAATGCCCCACCGAATTGAAAATCATTTTCATGGTGTCATAGTTGGACAGAACCATGATAGACTAGGGAGTTTACTCAGCATCAAGGAAAATACAGTAAATTAAAAGTTGACATCATTACTGAAGTAAATGATTGAATGTTCCAAGTTAATGATTGAATGTTCTAAGGATGTTTTTCCTTGCATTATTACGACAAAATGGCACAGTAATTTTGTTTCCTTGAACATATCCCCTGTTCACTCAAATGTATAAGTAAGGTATAGCGGTTGGCATCATTCGCTTACGGCCACACCAACCTGAATACGCCCGATCTCGTCTGATCTCGGAAGCTAAGCAGGGTCGGGCCTGGTTAGTACTTGGATGGGAGACTGCCTGGGAATACCAGGTGCTGTAAGCTTTTTCCACTTCTCTTTGCAAAGAGAAGAGGGTTTCACGGCAACTTGAGAGGAGACATATCTTAGAAAGATCAGAAAAGATTCACCATTAAAGAAAAAACAGGATAAGGAACTCTCACAGAGTGAACATGGAAAAATACTTTATATAAAGAGAACATCTGCAATACTTGGGACAGCTGTGGGAACTTATCATCATAGCAAAATAAACTAAGACAGGAGAAACCACACAATTGCAGTGAACTTTTTCATTGGGGACCAAAACAAATGATTGCTAAATTGTATTTATGAACCACTGTTCCCCTATCATGAGGCCACTTCAAGAGGACAGGTGATAGATGAATGTGAAACTCATCCTGCTGCTGCTGCTGCTGCTGCTGCTGCTGCTGCTGCTGCTGCACTTGAGCCTGAGTCAGTGAGCTCCAGGAAACCCCCATCCACTGGCCCACTTCCAGCACCAGCCGAGCCTAGGGACCCCGCCGGCTCTGGACTAAAGTAACCCCTCTGCAGAGACCCACCTCCAGCAGCAGCACCAGCCGAGCCCGGGGACCCAATCTTAAGCCCCCACCCTGAGTGCTCACCCATCGGCGTGAGTTAAAGACTTTCGCGCCCCTGGTACTCCATTTGACATTTAGTCAAATTTCACTGAACTGGAACAAAGTACCTGACCACGGAGAGACCCACCTCCAGCACCAGCAGAGCCCGGGGACCTACTCCGAAGGATCCTTTGTTCCCGATGTTTCCTATGTTTTCTATGCTTATCTTCAAAGGAAATTCTTTGTTCCTGATGTTTCCTATGCTGATCTCCAAAGGAAACATTCCTCTGCTTCTCTCCAAAGGAAAAAATTCCTTTGTTGCCTATGTGTTTTCCTATGTGTCCTATGCTTATCTCCAAATAATCCTTTGTTCTCTTGTTTCCTATGTGTGCTACGCTTATCTCCGAACCCTTCTAGCCACTTATCAATGAGGCTGAAAAAATGCCTGGAAATGCCCCACCGAATTGAAAATCATTTTCATGGTGTCATAGTTGGACAGAACCATGATAGACTAGGGAGTTTACTCAGCATCAAGGAAAATACAGTAAATTAAAAGTTGACATCATTACTGAAGTAAATGATTGAATGTTCCAAGTTAATGATTGAATGTTCTAAGGATGTTTTTCCTTGCATTATTACGACAAAATGGCACAGTAATTTTGTTTCCTTGAACATATCCCCTGTTCACTCAAATGTATAAGTAAGGTATAGCGGTTGGCGTCATTCGCTTACGGCCACACCAACCTGAATACGCCCGATCTCGTCTGATCTCGGAAGCTAAGCAGGGTCGGGCCTGGTTAGTACTTGGATGGGAGACCGCCTGGGAATACCAGGTGCTGTAAGCTTTTTCCACTTCTCTTTGCAAACAGCAGAGGGTGTTGCTGCAACTTGAGAGGAGACATTCGCCAAAATTGCGCCGTAATTTAGTTTTCTTGAACAAGTCCCCTGATTCATTCAAATGTATAAGTAAGGTATAGCGGTTGGCATCATTCGCTTACGGCCACACCAACCTGAATACGCCCGATCTCGTCTGATCTCGGAAGCTAAGCAGGGTCGGGCCTGGTTAGTACTTGGATGGGAGACCGCCTGGGAATACCAGGTGCTGTAAGCTTTTTCCACTTCTCTTTGCAAACAGCAGAGGGTGTTGCTGCAACTTGAGAGGAGACATTCGCCAAAATTGCGCCGTAATTTAGTTTTCTTGAACAAGTCCCCTGATTCATTCAAATGTATAAGTAAGGTATAGCGGTTGGCATCATTCGCTTACGGCCACACCAACCTGAATACGCCCGATCTCGTCTGATCTCGGAAGCTAAGCAGGGTCGGGCCTGGTTAGTACTTGGATGGGAGACTGCCTGGGAATACCAGGTGCTGTAAGCTTTTTCCACTTCTCTTTGCAAAGAGAAGAGGGTTTCACGGCAACTTGAGAGGAGACATATCTTAGAAAGATCAGAAAAGATTCACCATTAAAGAAAAAACAGGATAAGGAACTCTCACAGAGTGAACATGGAAAAATACTTTATATAAAGAGAACATCTGCAATACTTGGGACAGCTGTGGGAACTTATCATCATAGCAAAATAAACTAAGACAGGAGAAACCACACAATTGCAGTGAACTTTTTCATTGGGGACCAAAACAAATGATTGCTAAATTGTATTTATGAACCACTGTTCCCCTATCATGAGGCCACTTCAAGAGGACAGGTGATAGATGAATGTGAAACTCATCCTGCTGCTGCTGCTGCTGCTGCTGCTGCTGCTGCTGCTGCACTTGAGCCTGAGTCAGTGAGCTCCAGGAAACCCCCATCCACTGGCCCACTTCCAGCACCAGCCGAGCCTAGGGACCCCGCCGGCTCTGGACTAAAGTAACCCCTCTGCAGAGACCCACCTCCAGCAGCAGCACCAGCCGAGCCCGGGGACCCAATCTTAAGCCCCCACCCTGAGTGCTCACCCATCGGCGTGAGTTAAAGACTTTCGCGCCCCTGGTACTCCATTTGACATTTAGTCAAATTTCACTGAACTGGAACAAAGTACCTGACCACGGAGAGACCCACCTCCAGCACCAGCAGAGCCCGGGGACCTACTCCGAAGGATCCTTTGTTCCCGATGTTTCCTATGTTTTCTATGCTTATCTTCAAAGGAAATTCTTTGTTCCTGATGTTTCCTATGCTGATCTCCAAAGGAAACATTCCTCTGCTTCTCTCCAAAGGAAAAAATTCCTTTGTTGCCTATGTGTTTTCCTATGTGTCCTATGCTTATCTCCAAATAATCCTTTGTTCTCTTGTTTCCTATGTGTGCTACGCTTATCTCCGAACCCTTCTAGCCACTTATCAATGAGGCTGAAAAAATGCCTGGAAATGCCCCACCGAATTGAAAATCATTTTCATGGTGTCATAGTTGGACAGAACCATGATAGACTAGGGAGTTTACTCAGCATCAAGGAAAATACAGTAAATTAAAAGTTGACATCATTACTGAAGTAAATGATTGAATGTTCCAAGTTAATGATTGAATGTTCTAAGGATGTTTTTCCTTGCATTATTACGACAAAATGGCACAGTAATTTTGTTTCCTTGAACATATCCCCTGTTCACTCAAATGTATAAGTAAGGTATAGCGGTTGGCATCATTCGCTTACGGCCACACCAACCTGAATACGCCCGATCTCGTCTGATCTCGGAAGCTAAGCAGGGTCGGGCCTGGTTAGTACTTGGATGGGAGACTGCCTGGGAATACCAGGTGCTGTAAGCTTTTTCCACTTCTCTTTGCAAAGAGAAGAGGGTTTCACGGCAACTTGAGAGGAGACATATCTTAGAAAGATCAGAAAAGATTCACCATTAAAGAAAAAACAGGATAAGGAACTCTCACAGAGTGAACA